>JAVLUZ010000650.1:338013-393160 GCA_036768485.1 Mermis nigrescens | reverse complement strand
TGGATTCGCCCCCTGGAAGTATGAGTATTTTTTATAAGCTCAACAAAGGAAAATGTATAAATTTATCAGCGCGTTTGAAAGAAGTCAGAATAGCATTCAGCTTATTTTTGAATTAATATGCCCAAACTTTCGACGCGCCGAACTTATTGCTTTTGCGTATCTATAGTCTTCCAAACAGATCAGGTTAAGTAAACATGACGGACCAAGCAGAATTATTATGTTTAGTATTGCTTTTATTTACAATGTGCCATACGTATAAACCGAGTTAAATAATTTTTCGGCAAGGTCGAGTCTAGAAATAACATGGAGAAATCGATTGCGTGGCCATTTTATACAACATAATTTTTAAATAGACCGAAATCAGCCTAAATTTTGTAAAATTTTTCCTCCTTCAATAAGTACATATAGCTGGCTGAGGGGTACTCGAAAACACAATTATATTTGTATATGTAGTTAATGCAATATACGACTTTAAAATTTCAATCCCTTACAAATTTAGAAGGCAAACTCAGTGCTTGATGACATTTGTCTAATACCTCTACTGGACAAGATATACATATGATTTTCGAGGACTTTTTGAAAACAAACAAATTTTGCTGCAATTTTAAGAAATTCAAACCTGCAGTTTCACGATATGTTCATCGTCGAACCCGGCTTCCTTCAGCTGTTTAATTCGGAAACCCATCTCTATATTTTGCATTTCGCGCAGGCGTGAATCTAGCTCAACATTTTCTGGTGGAATCAAACGAGGAGACTTCTTGCGACGATATAAACGGACAGCACATACCAAGATAAAAACGATTCCCACGATGCAGCACGTGATGAGGCCAGCGGAGAACTTCGAAAGGGAAACTTTTTCGAGTAAGTTAAGAATATAGTACTCACAGAATACTAAAAAATAAACTTCAGAAGAGCGCATTTTTTGCTCAGTACTTAGAACATGTTGAAAGAAGGCGCGGAAAAGAATTTGATCCGTCTATGAACAATATTACAAAAGCTATGGGTTTCGTTAATTAGCCTATTCTCGACCTAATCAAGCGTCTTGTCGACCTAAGTATTTGAAGATTCAACAGATAAATGCAGAATTACATGTAGATCAGTGATCGGACCGAGGCCTCGGCTTCGGCAAGCCTCGGCGTTTTTCGGAGCCTCGGCCTCGGCGCCGAGGGTGAAGCTGAAAAGTGCCGAGGCGCCGAGGGTTAAAATAAAATTTGAATAAGTTTAATATATCCGTTGAATATTAACTATTTAGAATGCATCTGCAGTACACATGCTTATTTTTTACCTATAGACTTTCCTTATGGTTTTAGTCGCGTACCCAGTTACACAAAGTTACATACAGCAATGTGCCAATTTATTATTCATGTGATGACTAAGTTTCAATTCTCATGCTCGCTACATGGATCGGAAAATCACATTCCCAAAGGGGGGTGAGGGAGGGCTATTACCCTCCTCTCAGGGTACAAGACTGAGTGTCACTGTCAGACGATTTTTTGTGAAAACCTTTTGAATATTTTTGAACTTAATTTTTACTATGGCAAAAGTGCAGCTAACTATTAGAATTTCACGACGTGATACAGTATTTTTGAATGGAAGCAAGAGTGAATAGACAAACTATCACTATAAAACATACATGCGAATGCTCAAAATTTCCGGGAGGGGCTCCTCGGCACACATGCAACGGCTTGAAATTCCGGGTAGGGGTCCCTGGCCATTTTTAGAAGGAGGAGGATTAGCGGCTCTAATTTTATGTCAAAAATGGCAAAAGCACCTAAAAATAGCCAACAAAGCGCAAATTTTCGCCAAAAAAGAGGAGGGTGGGTCAAAATTTTCTGACGTTGGAGGGAAGGGTGTGGGGAGGACGTCCGACCCCGGGTGCGTGGGGAATACTCCTAATGCCCCCAGTAAATTTCAAAAAAATTTTCGGCCCTTCGCGCAAAATATCGCTAATATGCTGTATTTAGATTGAAGCAGGGGCATTAAACACTCAAAAATCAATCTTTGTGTAATCTAGGCATCTTTATGCATTATTTAAATATCTTTTGTATCAATTTATACTGTTTTTAAAAATTTTATGCAAAATAAGTACTCTTTAATAACTTTGCACTTTTTTGCCTTTCAAAGATAAAATTGACTAATTTAACCTGATGTTGCATTGGATTTCTAAGCACAGTAGTGATTATTACAAGATTTAATTGGCATATTACAATATCTGTAATATTTCTGATTTTGTAGAACAGGTTGTTTTAGCTTTCTCAGTCGAGTTTTATGTGAAAATTTCATCAAAAACTAATAAAAATTTCGGCGCTTCGCGACGAACTAATATTATCAACTAAATTCAAGCCGAATTATCACATTTAGGGCCACGGTTTTTGTATTCGGCAAAGGTTTTTAATAATGTACACAGACTTTTCAGGACCGTCTTTGTACATGTACAAAGATTTGTGGAAAGAACTGTAAAAAGGTGTTAAATTTCCGAAAATTTTCGGCGCATCAGTAATTGTCTGTCCTACATATCTTTAAAATATTAGAATTTGCATTTTAGAATGGAAAAATGTCAAATATTCCGAAACCCAGAAATTAGCTAAGATACTCTACCAAAGGTCGAAAAACCCTATTTTACCACAGTAAATCGCTACTGTACCATACTATAATAGTACACAAAAATTTGCATGTACAAAATGTTCAAAGACTTTTGGATACCATCTTTGTACACGTAAAAAGGTATCTTGCACAAAAAACCACTGTTTAGGACTGCATGCCGGTTGAAGGTCACTCACTGGCAGTATGTAAAAATGTGTATGTTTAAAAATACATTTATATAAAATATCTACAAAAATTTGTTCGCTCATACAAAGACACTACTTAATTTACTGGTCCCCCATTTTGGGATTTCAACCTTCCCTCAACTCTGGACCTTGGTAAACTATGATCGGAAAGTACAGTGCAGTTTGCGTCATATTACCTGCCATACCAGAATTGGATGACTGAAAAAGCGTGTTTATACATGCATTACTGCAAAAGCGAGCACAACAATGGATACAGTTCTGTCTTTACTTAGCTCATTTTGTTTGTTCGTTTATTTCTTCGACACTGCTTTCTAATTTATAGTAATAAAAGTTTTTAAGTGCTTGTTCAGCCATATTTTTTATTAACCTTTCCAAGTCTTCATCAATGGCAACTTGTTAAATTAAGTATGCTTTCATGCTGCTGACTTTATTCAATAAATCCTTCGCATATTTAATCTACTATTATTAAAAATAAAAATGAATTGTTTGACATTCGATGAAGTGTTTAATATTACGATTATTCTCTAGCTCATGTGCTTACAAAATATTCTAAGAGTACTATTTATGGGTATAGGTATATAAGCTTGACCCTCGGCATTACCCTCGGCCTCGGCCTCGGCCGAGGCAAGGATTCTAAGTCACCTCGGCCGAGGCCCCAAAAAGTACCCTCGGTCCGATCACTGATGTAGATACCCAATTTACGTCGAATTAAGCATCTATAAATCGACCTAAGCATCTATACATCGACCTAAGCATCTATACATCGATCTAAGCATCTATACATCGACCTAAGCATCTATACATCGACCTAAGCATCTATACATCGATCTAAGCATCTATACATCGATCTAAGCATCTATACATCGACCTAAGCATCTATACATCGACCTGAGCAGGAGCGACCTCGACCTGAGCGGCTTAAAACACCTTTTTCAGATATACTTAGCCTAATCCTTCTTAGATTTTCGAATATCTTATCATGTAAGACCGAAAAAAACATGCAAAAAAATATGAATTTTTTTTAAAGTTTTTTTAAAATTTCAAACAGCTTCCGCGCCCATATTATTCATTTCTGACAAATGTGTTAGTCCTTGGATCGAGCCGTTTCATCGTCCAACCCAACACTCAAATCGAGAATTGCCTGCAACTTTGCAAGTATGGCTCAGATTTTCACCAAATTTTTTTGTTGCGCTTCAATTTATCATGTTCTACCATTTTAGCAAGCAAAATTTTCGGCATTCCTTATTCATTTTGCTCCTTTTCTAAAAGTACCATATTCTTAACTTTAGCCATTTATCTAATCTGTTCATGAATGTTTCAACTAGTTGATATTTTTTTATAAAAGGTCAGAATCTTAAACCCCAGCGCATGTTTACTCTCAAAACCCGTAGTGACTTTCTTATTTTGTTTCAGAGAAAATCTAATTTTGCTGAAATCTTGCGTAGAAAAAAGATTTTGATACTGTTTAGAACGATTCAAATCTGAGCATAAAAGCAATACAGAAACTTTTTTGTCACACAAAAAATTTTCGACAGCTACAGTTTGCTTCGAATCCTTTGCAGATATTGTAGAGATTGAATCACAATCCTACAAGTTGCACGGGTGATCCATTGTCCCCCCTCACCCCCTAAGTCAGAAATTTTTTACCCAGTCACCCCCGATTCTTTGCAAAAGCATGCATTTTTCGATTATTTTAAATGTTTTTTTGGTCACCTTTTGGTTAAAAATTGGCCCACTTCTTCCCATTTTCTGCTGTCACATGCACGAGTTTGGTGGTTGAAGATTACAATATAAACCAAGGAGGAAATGTAAGAACGCGTATGAAAAGACTAACAAAATATCGTCCGAAATGAAAAAAATGAAGCTAATTTCGATAATGAATAATGCTTTACTTTCACGGAAAGCATCACTTTCTAAATTTATACATTTTTGAGACCAATTTTTCGTTAAAATATACTTCAAAAATTTACTCGCTTTTCCGAGAAAACTCTGAACTTAACACTTAAAACTAGGTATAAACTTCATCTTCACTGGGTTATACATACACAGAACCGCCAAGCCTGCATTCTTCCGTTATTCTTACACAAGATTATTGCCACTATGCAACAAAAAACTTTTGCATTACAAAATGATACAAATTTAAGTGTGTGGCAGTATTGCTCTTACACCCAGTGAAGTTATCCAATGCTCCGTCATTTCATCATCATATAATGTATCATTACTGCCTGAATTTGCATTATTCTCGTCCAATTCAGCATGCATTATGTCGGTCATGATTGGATTTGGCTGCTGCCAAGCTGTGAGTGCAAGAAAAGAAATATAATTTTCTCAAGCAGTCAAACAGATCGTACGGGCTCGAAGTTATTTTTTTGTTAATAATGACTAGCACAGCTAATTAATAACCGACCGACTGCTGAAATCTAATATAGAAAATGAGGTGTAGAGCGAGATGTGTAAACTCTGGTAAGTTTACGGAGGACCCAATTGCAAAATAATGCAAAAGTTTACAAACAAATGCTTTCCATAACGCTGAATGTACAAATTTTCAAAAAATAATTAAACAGAAATCGATCTGAAAAATCGTAGTCTTGGGTTGCGATTTTGCAATAAGATAAATTGTTAGAAAAGACTTTGCTGTTATAGCTTAACAATAAGTTTATGACACTGAGTTATGGATTGTGATTTCAAATTTTTTGAAACCTGACTGGGGCTCATGTATATCCGTAAAATCAGTTAAATCTAGGTTCCAAAATTCTGTATAAGAAAATTTGCATTTTAGGCATTTTGGCATCGTATGACAGCAACCTTCAGCAGTTAATCCACACAAGAAATGTTAACAGTAATGCATTAGAAATAAAAAAATTATAAATGTAGAATCTTGCTATGTGACATAAATCAATGGAAAAAATTTGTTGCTATCTGTCATGCTCAGAAGAGATTCCAAGAAAGAAAACTCACAGCTTGTACACTGAGATCTGAAAATATAGTGAATTAAAAATTTTGAATCAAATTAAAATTAAGTTTACCCTTCAAGCTGTAATTTAGTGACATCACATTTCTTTATAGATTATTTAACAGGACTAACTGTTAAGTTTAACCTTGCTTCAAATAATCGATTAAGATTTAGAAAATAAAAGAAGTCACCGAAAATATTGACTTTTCCATTTTTACTCGATATATGTGATAGTCTGTCGCCGAATTTATTTTGACATTGTGCTTACTACTTTTGTCCCGAAAAATCGAGCAGAAAATGTTCGATATCTATACATAGCAGTAATACCCCCTTTATCCACTAGAGCGTATGCTGGGGGGCTGAGGGTTTCAAGTCAATACAGGCAGAAATTTTTTCAACCCTCTCAAAGGTTTTGAATTTCCAAAAAATCTTAGGAAAGATCCTTCTTTAAGTATTTTTAGAGATGTCTTTTAGTATAAAAGTAACTAATTTTTTATAGATAATTTCGACTCTATTCTCTTAATTTCACTTAACTTTTCTCGGAAATTTTTCGTTTTCAATGTTTAGCAAAATCAGAAACTGAAAAATGGCGTTTCGCCATAAAAACGGAGCGTAAAACATTATTTAGTTTTGAATCTCCCCTAGAATTCGACCATGGGCGTAAAAAACATTTTATACCATGCTACGTAAATTTATTTTTGACTAGTCAAAATAAAGTACGTTTACCATCAATTATTATTATGCTCTATCCCCTGAGATCATACTAATCTGATTTGTCTAAAAATTCCATGCTTTCATAGCCTTTCATGAGCTAGGCGAGAAGCGCCCTGAATTTCAATATTTAAAAAAGACTGATATGTTCAGATAATCTTTAGCTTAAGTAAGCACTAATTAACATAATATGGGGGAAAAAATTGTCAACATTTTGAAAATAGTGAAACTTGCACAACAAGCTCAAGATGTAGTTTTTCATACACTTTTCCTTTAGAATGTTTCAAGCAATGATGTTCTTAAGCCTAACTGAGAGCAAATTATACAAAAAGAATTAACTAACATACGGCACAAGAAGATAAAAAAATTTACAGTAGTTTAAAAATGGTTTTCTTTAAGAAGTCGTAAATAGTGTAAGCATTACACGAAAAAATCACGTTTGCCTCAGAAATAACTTAATAATACGGTGGCTACCACATGTATACATTGTAAATACATACATTTGTGAACACATGCATACGAGTAAATAGCATGGGAATCCTGTGGGCGTTATCAAAAACTTTTCTAAAAAGGCTTTTCATGGGCTCAAAAGAGAGAAGCAAATATGCGTCAATGACATAATTTTCTGACGCTTCTAATAAAGCCCTTTCTTAAATAGTAAAAAATGGCTGTTTGGCGCAAAGGGCCGAAAAAAATTGGCGCATTTGAACTATATACTACCTGACAACACATATTCACAAAAACGCGCTAGTAAAATGTCGACGACTTGAAGATACATTTACATGTCGAAATTGTTTCACCGAAGGTCGACACTTGGGAGCTATGCGTTCAAACCGGAGATGTAACAACCATAACTGTTTTAAAACTACCTGGAGATTTTGAAAGCCCTGACAATTTCGTGGGCGATCCTGATCGCTTTGACTTTTTCGCTTTTTTCATAATATTTATCTCCCTGACCAACGTCTTGCCTTTTAGGTCCTATGAGTATAATTAATACATTATTTACACGTATGCGAGTCTTATTCTAGCAAACGTGCTATAGGATTGCATAAACACAGTTTAATTTTTGAGGCTCAGTCCAAAATTTTTCCTAATTTTTTTGGGCAAACCTAATTACGCTGAATACACGCAAGAAATGACACTATTTTAACCTTTCTTTAAGATTCTTTTCCCTTTCGGGTCTACAAAGATACAAGGCCTTGCCGAAAATATCACAGATTATAAATGCCGATGAAGGAATTAAGTTCAGCGGTAAAAGCAAAACTTGCCCATTTCTATCAATAATTTCGCGACATTGCCGAATTTCCGTTATCAACATCCATAACTTATCTTGGAGGGTTTGGGGCTTTTCATCCCACCCCAGAAAAATCTTAACTCTCCCAGAAATTTTTTCATTCCCCCCAGAATCCGCGATTTCCCGAAAGTTCCCAAAATTTTTTTTAAAATTCGTAGAAAACGTGCTTTTTAAAGCATTTTAAGCTATCTATTCGCGCTAAAGTGTCGAATTTTCGGCGCTTCGCGCTATTATACTCATGTTTTGACTACATTTTGTTCAATTTTAGCAACTTTTTTGATTTCCGAAATTTTTTTGTCTTAGAGTATCGTCAGGAACGCCGAAAAGCGATGTTTTTAACGCGTACTCATAATTTTTGGGCCCAAAAAAGGCACTTTTATAATTTCAAACCCACTCCCCCAGAATTCCCATGATGTGCATGTATGTATGGTAACATCTTAATCTAAAATCAGGACAGGACCCATTTTAATTTTTATGCTATCACGCCGACTCTAAGTACAAACTGTCGGCAAATGTATGCAATGAACTAAATACCTATTGATGCATATTGAAACAAGTCAGCTTCGGTCATGCCATGAATTTTAAGAAGCTTGAAAACAGCAAAGTCACATTCTGCCGCACATTAAAGGCTGACTTCTCTAGCTAAAAGATACACATATGCATGATATTAAGCCGCCTATAGCTGTGGTGGATAGGGAGGACTAGTCTCCGGCAATGAGCATAGATAAACAGCATAACTGATCTGTGTAAGGTTAGCTGGTCTGAGGGGGTCAACAATTGAGCTTTCTTTGGCTAAAATGATCTTAAAGACTGATATAGCGCTAGAATAGCGTTAAAAATACGTTTTAACACAGTTTCTAGGCAGTTTAAAGCACTTTAAACAAAATTTTGAATTATAATCCATTTGGACCTTCATTTTGCCTTATTTTTTCCAAAAACATTCCATTATTCCATTCTGGGTAAGGTGAAGCCACACCCCAAACTCCCCACGTGCATGTCACATTATGATTCTATGATTTTAGCCATTTTTTATCACGATCTTTCAAATGATTCCGGCGCTTTGCACCGGACAGTAATCATCAACGGCATTTACTGACTTTCTTGGCGCTCTAAAAAGTTTATTTTCACGTCAGAAGAGTAGATTTGGCAAGCATTTTTGGTGCTTTGCGCCGATTTTTGCATATCGCGTTTTTCGTAGAAAACTTTTCGAAAATTTCCAACTTTTTTTCCGGATCATAAATGATTCTGTTTATCAAAAGACGGCAAAAACAGATGCTTTAAGCATCATTGATGGATTTTTTGGACAATTTTTAACACTATTAGTAAATTTTGGGATTCCGTCCGCCACCACTCCTCTGTCAGAAAATTCTGGATCCGCCCCCTGGAAGTATGAGTATTTTTTATAAGTTCAACAAAGGAAAATGTATAAATTTATCAGCGCGTTTGAAAGAAGTCAGAATAGCATTCAGCTTATTTTTGAATTAATATGCCCAAACTTTCGACGCGCCGAACTTATTGCTTTTGCGTATCTATAGTCTTCCAAACAGATCAGGTTAAGTAAACATGACGGACCAAGCAGAATTATTATGTTTAGTATTGCTTTTATTTACAATGTGCCATACGTATAAACCGAGTTAAATAATTTTTCGGCAAGGTCGAGTTTAGAAATAACATGGAGAAATCGATTGCGTGGCCATTTTATACAACATAATTTTTAAATAGACCGAAATCAGCCTAAATTTTGTAAAATTTTTCCTCCTTCAATAAGTACATATAGCTGGCTGAGGGGTACTCGAAAACACAATTATATTTGTATATGTAGTTAATGCAATATACGACTTTAAAATTTCAATCCCTTACAAATTTAGAAGGCAAACTCAGTGCTTGATGACATTTGTCTAATACCTCTACTGGACAAGATATACATATGATTTTCGAGGACTTTTTGAAAAACAAACAAATTTTGCTGCAATTTTAAGAAATTCTAACCTGCAGTTTCACGATATGTTCATCGTCATCGAACCCGGCTTCCTTCAGCTGTTTAATTCGGAAACCCATCTCTATGACGTTAGCATTAGGTTCGCGCCGAGGCATGAATCTGGGAGCTCAACGATGGATTTCTTGCGACTGGAATCAAACTGCAGGAGACTATCTTGCGACGATACTACCAAGGGCGGTACAATTGCACAATAACGCAAGAGTTTACAAACAAACGATTCCCATAACGATGACAAATGCACTTGATGAGGCCGAGCGGACGAACTTCTTAAAAGGATGAAGCATAAATTGATCTGGAAAATCGTAGGGATGTTAATGAGATACTTAGTACTGCAAACAGAATACTGAAAGCATTTGACGTGCACACTGAAGTTACCAATTCAGAAGAGCGCATTTTTTGCTCAGTACTTAGAACATGTTGAAAGAAGGCGCGGAAAAGAAATTTCATCCGTCTATGAACAATATTACAAAAGCTATGGGTTTCGTTAATTAGCCTATTCTCGACCTAATCAAGCGTCTTGTCGACCTAAGTATTTGAAGATTCAACAGATAAATGCAGAATTACATGTAGATCAGTGATCGGACCGAGGCCTCGACCTCGGCAAGCCTCGGAGTTTTTCGGAGCCTCGGCCTCGGCGCCGAGGGTGAAGCTGAAAAGTGCCGAGCGCCGAGAGTTAAAATCAAATTTGAATAAGTTTAATATATCCGTTGAATATTAACTATTTAGAATGCATCTGCAGTACACATGCTATTTTTTACCTATAGAGCTTTCCTTATGGTTTTAGTCGCGTACCCAGATTACACAAAGTTACATACAGCAATGTGCCAATTTATTATTCATGTGATGACTAAGTTTCAATTCTCATGCTCGCTACATGGATCGGAAAATCACATTCCCAAAGGGGGTGAGGGAGGCTGTTACCCTCCTCTCAGGGTACAAGACTGAAGTGCACTGTCAGACGATTTTTTGTGAAAACCTTTTGAATATTTTGAACTTAAATTTCACTATGGCAAAAGTGCAGCTAACTATTAGAATTTCACGACGTGATACAGCATTTTTGAATGGAAGCAAGAGTGAATAGACAAACTATCACTATAAAACATACATGCGAATAGCTCAAAATTTCCAGGAGGGGCTCCTCGGCACACATGTAACGGCTTGAAATTCCGGGTAGGGGTCCCTGGCCATTTTTAGAAGGAGGGAGGATTAGCGGCTCTAATTTTATGTCAAAAATGGCAAAAGCACCTAAAAATAGCCAACAAAGCGCAAATTTTCGCCAAAAAAGAGGAGGGTGGGTCAAAATTTTCTGACGTTGGAGGGAAGGGTGTGGGGAGGACGTCCGACCCCGGGTGCGTGGGGAATACCCTAATGCCCCCAGAAAATTTCAAAAAATTTTCGGCCCTTCGCGCAAAATATCGCTAATATGCTGTATTTAGATTGAAGCAGGGGCATTAAACACTCAAAAATCAATCTTTGTGTAATCTAGGCATCTTTATGCATTATTTAAATATCTTTTGTATCAATTTATACTGTTTTTAAAAATTTTATGCAAAATAAGTACTCTTTAATAACTTTGCACTTTTTTGCCTTTCAAAGATAAAATTGACTAATTTAACCTGATGTTGCATTGGATTTCTAAGCACAGTAGTGATTATTACAAGATTTAATTGGCATATTACAATATCTGTAATATTTCTGATTTTGTAGAACAGGTTGTTTTAGCTTTCTCAGTCGAGTTTTATGTGAAAATTTCATCAAAAACTAATAAAAATTTCGGCGCTTCGCGACGAACTAATATTATCAACTAAATTCAAGCCGAATTATCACATTTAGGGCCACGGTTTTTGTATTCGGCAAAGGTTTTTAATAATGTACACAGACTTTTCAGGACCGTCTTTGTACATGTACAAAGATTTGTGGAAAGAATCTGTAAAAAGGTGTTAAATTTCCGAAAATTTTCGGCGCATCAGTAATTGTCTGTCCTACATATCTTTAAAATATTAGAATTTGCATTTTAGAATGGAAAAATGTCAAATATTCCGAAACCCAGAAATTAGCTAAGATACTCTACCAAAGGTCGAAAAACCCTATTTTACCACAGTAAATCGCTACTGTACCATACTATAATAGTACACAAAAATTTGCATGTACAAAATGTTCAAAGACTTTTGGATACCATCTTTGTACACGTAAAAAGGTATCTTGCACAAAAAACCACTGTTTAGGACTGCATGCCGGTTGAAGGTCACTCACTGGCAGTATGTAAAAATGTGTATGTTTAAAAATACATTTATATAAAATATCTACAAAAATTTGTTCGCTCATACAAAGACACTACTTAATTTACTGGTCCCCCATTTTGGGATTTCAACCTTCCCTCAACTCTGGACCTTGGTAAACTATGATCGGAAAGTACAGTGCAGTTTGCGTCATATTACCTGCCATACCAGAATTGGATGACTGAAAAAGCGTGTTTATACATGCATTACTGCAAAAGCGAGCACAACAATGGATACAGTTCTGTCTTTACTTAGCTCATTTTGTTTGTTCGTTTATTTCTTCGACACTGCTTTCTAATTTATAGTAATAAAAGTTTTTAAGTGCTTGTTCAGCCATATTTTTTATAACCTTTCCAAGTCTTCATCAATGGCAACTTGTTAAATTAAGTATGCTTTCATGCTGCTGACTTTATTCAATAAATCCTTCGCATATTTAATCTACTATTATTAAAAATAAAAATGAATTGTTTGACATTCGATGAAGTGTTTAATATTACGATTATTCTCTAGCTCATGTGCTTACAAAATATTCTAAGAGTACTATTTATGGGTATAGGTATATAAGCTTGACCCTCGGCATTACCCTCGGCCTCGGCCTCGGCCGAGGCAAGGATTTTAAGTCACCTCGGCCGAGGCCCCAAAAAGTACCCTCGGTCCGATCACTGATGTAGATACCCAATTTACGTCGAATTAAGCATCTATAAATCGACCTAAGCATCTATACATCGACCTAAGCATCTATACATCGATCTAAGCATCTATACATCGATCTAAGCATCTATACATCGACCTAAGCATCTATACATCGACCTGAGCAGGAGCGACCTCGACCTGAGCGGCTTAAAACACCTTTTCAGATATACTTAGCCTAATCCTTCTTAGATTTTCGAATATCTTATCATGTAAGACCGAAAAAAATATGCAAAAAAATATGAAATTTTTTTTAAAGTTTTTTAAAATTTCAAACAGCTTCCGCGCCCATATTATTCATTTCTGACAAATGTGTTAGTCCTTGGATCGAGCCGTTTCATCGTCCCACCCAACACTCAAATCGAGAATTGCCTGCAACTTTGCAAGTATGGCTCAGATTTTCACCAATTTTTTTGTCGCGCTTCAATTTATCATGTTCTACCATTTTAGCAACAAAATTTTTGGCATTCCTTATTCATTTTGCTCCTTTCCTAAAAGTACCATATTCTTAACTTTAGCCATTTATCTAATCTGTTCATGAATGTTTCAACTAGTTGATATTTTTTTATAAAAGGTCAGAATCTTAAACCCCAGCGCATGTTTACTCTCAAAACCCGTAGTGACTTTCTTATTTTGTTTCAGAGAAAATCTAATTTTGCTGAAATCTTGCGTAGAAAAAAGATTTTGATACTGTTTAGAACGATTCAAATCTGAGCATAAAAGCAATACAGAAACTTTTTTGTCACACAAAAATTTTCGACAGCTACAGTTTGCTTCGAATCCTTTGCAGATATTGTAGAGATTGAATCACAATCCTACAAGTTGCACGGGTGATCCATTGTCCCCCCTCACCCCCTAAGTCAGAAATTTTTTACCCAGTCACCCCCGATTCTTTGCAAAAGCATGCATTTTTCGATTATTTTAAATGTTTTTTTGGTCACCTTTTGGTTAAAAATTGGCCCACTTCTTCCCATTTTCTGCTGTCACATGCACGAGTTTGGTGGTTGAAGATTACAATATAAACCAAGGAGGAAATGTAAGAACGCGTATGAAAAGACTAACAAAATATCGTCCGAAATGAAAAAAATGAAGCTAATTTCGATAATGAATAATGCTTTACTTTCACGGAAAGCATCACTTTCTAAATTTATACATTTTTGAGACCAATTTTTCGTTAAAATATACTTCAAAAATTTACTCGCTTTTCCGAGAAAACTCTGAACTTAACACTTAAAACTAGGTATAAACTTCATCTTCACTGGGTTATACATACACAGAACCGCCAAGCCTGCATTCTTCCGTTATTCTTACACAAGATTATTGCCACTATGCAACAAAAAACTTTTGCATTACAAAATGATACAAATTTAAGTGTGTGGCAGTATTGCTCTTACACCCAGTGAAGTTATCCAATGCTCCGTCATTTCATCATCATATAATGTATCATTACTGCCTGAATTTGCATTATTCTCGTCCAATTCAGCATGCATTATGTCGGTCATGATTGGATTTGGCTGCTGCCAAGCTGTGAGTGCAAGAAAAGAAATATAATTTTCTCAAGCAGTCAAACAGATCGTACGGGCTCGAAGTTATTTTTTTGTTAATAATGACTAGCACAGCTAATTAATAACCGACCGACTGCTGAAATCTAATATAGAAAATGAGGTGTAGAGCGAGATGTGTAAACTCTGGTAAGTTTACGGAGGACCCAATTGCAAAATAATGCAAAAGTTTACAAACAAATGCTTTCCATAACGCTGAATGTACAAATTTTCAAAAAATAATTAAACAGAAATCGATCTGAAAAATCGTAGTCTTGGGTTGCGATTTTGCAATAAGATAAATTGTTAGAAAAGACTTTGCTGTTATAGCTTAACAATAAGTTTATGACACTGAGTTATGGATTGTGATTTCAAATTTTTTGAAACCTGACTGGGGCTCATGTATATCCGTAAAATCAGTTAAATCTAGGTTCCAAAATTCTGTATAAGAAAATTTGCATTTTAGGCATTTTGGCATCGTATGACAGCAACCTTCAGCAGTTAATCCACACAAGAAATGTTAACAGTAATGCATTAGAAATAAAAAAATTATAAATGTAGAATCTTGCTATGTGACATAAATCAATGGAAAAAATTTGTTGCTATCTGTCATGCTCAGAAGAGATTCCAAGAAAGAAAACTCACAGCTTGTACACTGAGATCTGAAAATATAGTGAATTAAAAATTTTGAATCAAATTAAAATTAAGTTTACCCTTCAAGCTGTAATTTAGTGACATCACATTTCTTTATAGATTATTTAACAGGACTAACTGTTAAGTTTAACTTGCTTCAAATAATCGATTAAGATTTAGAAAATAAAAGAAGTCACCGAAAATATTGACTTTTCCATTTTTACTCGATTATGTGATAGTCTGTCGCCGAATTTATTTTGACATTGTGCTTACTACTTTTGTCCCGAAAAAATCGAGCAGAAAATGTTCGATATCTATACATAGCAGTAATACCCCCTTTATCCACTAGAGCGTATGCTGGGGGCTGAGGGTTTCAAGTCAATACAGGCAGAAATTTTTTCAACCCTCTCAAAGGTTTTGAATTTCCAAAAAAATCTTAGGAAAGATCCTTCTTTAAGTATTTTTAGAGATGTCTTTTAGTATAAAAGTAACTAATTTTTTATAGATAATTTCGACTCTATTCTCTTAATTTCACTTAACTTTTCTCGGAAATTTTTCGTTTTCAATGTTTAGCAAAATCAGAAACTGAAAAATGGCGTTTCGCCATAAAAACGGAGCGTAAAACATTATTTAGTTTTGAATCTCCACTAGAATTCGACCATGGGCGTAAAAAACATTTTATACCATGCTACGTAAATTTATTTTTGACTAGTCAAAATAAAGTACGTTTACCATCAATTATTATTATGCTCTATCCCCTGAGATCATACTAATCTGATTTGTCTAAAAATTCCATGCCTTTCATACCCTTTCATGAGCTAGGCGAGAAGCGCCCTGAATTTCAATATTTAAAAAAGACTGATATGTTCAGATAATCTTTAGCTTAAGTAAGCACTAATTAACATAATATGGGGGAAAAAATTGTCAACATTTTGAAAATAGTGAAACTTGCACAACAAGCTCAAGATGTAGTTTTTCATACACTTTTCCTTTAGAATGTTTCAAGCAATGATGTTCTTAAGCATAACTGAGAGCAAATTATACAAAAAGAATTAACTAACATACGGCACAAGAAGATAAAAAAATTTACAGTAGTTTAAAAATGGTTTCTTTAAGAAGTCGTAAATAGTGTAAGCATTACACGAAAAAATCACTTTTGCCTCAGAAATAACTTAATAATACGGTGGCTACCACATGTATACATTGTAAATACATACATTTGTAAATACATACATAAATAGCATGGGAATCCTGTGGGCGTAATCAAAAACTTTTCTAAAAGGCTTTTCATGGGCTCAAAAGAGAGAAGCAAATATGCGTCAAAGACATAATTTTCTGACGCTTCTAATAAAGCCCTTTCTTAAAAGTAAAAAATGGCTGTTTGGCGTAAAGGGCCGAAAAAAATTGGCGCATTTGAACTATATACTACCTGGCAACACATATTCACAAAAACGCGCTAGTAAAATGACGATGACTTGAAGATACATTTACATGTCGAAATTGTTTCACCGAAGGTCGACATAGGGGCTATGCGTTCAAACTGGAGATGTAACAACCATAATTGTTTTAAAACTACCTGGAGATTTTGAAGGCCCTGACAATTTCGTGGGCGATCCTGATCGCTTTGACTTTTTCGCTTTTTTCATAATATTTATCTCCCTGACCAACGTCTTGCCTTTTAGGTCCTATGAGTATAATTAATACATTATTTACACGTATGCGAGTCTTATTCTAGCAAACGTGTTATAGGATTGCAAAAACAGTTTAATTTTTGGGGCTCAGTCCAAAATTTTTTCTAATTTTTTTGGGCAAACCTAATTACGCTGAATACACGCAAGAAATTACACTATTTTAACCTTTTTTAAGATTCTTTTCCCTTTCGGGTCTACAAAGCTACAAGGCCTTGCCGAAAATATCACAGATTATAAATGCCGATGAAGGAATTAAGTTCAGCGGTAAAAGCAAAACTGCCATTTTCTATCAATAATTTCGCGACATTGCCGAATTTTCGTTATTAACATCCATAACTTATCTTGGGGGGTTTGGGGCTTTTCATCCCACCCCCAGAAAAATCTTAACTCTCCCAGAAATTTTTTCATTCCCCCCAGAATCCGCGATTTCCCGAAAGTTCCCAAAATTTTTTTTAAAATTCGTAGAAAACGTGCTTTTTAAAGCATTTTAAGCTATCTATTCGCGCTAAAGTGTCGAATTTTTCGGCGCTTCGCGCTATTATACTCATGTTTTGACTACATTTTGTTCAATTTTAGCAACTTTTTTGATTTCCGAAATTTTTTTGTCTTAGAGTATCGTCAGGAACGCCGAAAAGCGATGTTTTTAACGCGTACTCATAATTTTTAAGCCCAAAAAAGGCACTTTATAATTTCAAACCCACTCCCCCAGAATTCCCATGATGTGCATGTATGTATGGTAACATCTTAATCTAAAATCAGGACAGGACCCATTTTAATTTTTATGCTATCACGCCGACTCTAAGTACAAACTGTCGGCAAATGTATGCAATGAACTAAATACCTATTGATGCATATTGAAACAAGTCAGCTTCGGTCATGCCATGAATTTTAAGAAGCTTGAAAACAGCAAAGTCACATTCTGCCGTACATTAAAGGCTGACTTCTCTAGCTAAAAGATACACATATGCATGATATTAAGCCGCCTATAGCTGTGGTGGATAGGGACGACTAGTCTCCGGCAATGAGCATAGATAAACAGCATAACTGATCTGTGTAAGGTTAGCTGGTCTGAGGGGGTCAACAATTGAGCTTTCTTTGGCTAAAATGATCTTAAACACTGATATAGCGCTAGAATAGCGTTAAAAATACGTTTTAACACAGTTTCTAGGCAGTTTAAAGCACTTTAAACAAAATTTTAAATTATAATCCATTTCGACCTTCATTTTGCCTTATTTTTTTCCAAAAACATTCCATTATTCCATTCTGGGTAAGGTGAAGCCACACCCCAAACTCCCCACGTGCATGTCACATTATGATTCTATGATTTTAGCCATTTTTTTATCACGATCTTTCAAATGATTCCGGCGCTTTGCACCGGACAGTAATCATCAACGACATTTACTGACTTGCTTGGCGCTCTAAAAAGTTTATTTTCACGCCAGAAGAGTAGATTTGGCAAGCATTTTTGGTGCTTTGCGCCGATTTTTGCATGGCGCGTTTTTCGTAGAAAACTTTTCGAAAATTTCCAACTTTTTTCCGGATCATAAATGATTCTGTTTATCAAAAGACGGCAAAAACAGATGCTTTAAGCATCATTGATGGATTTTTTGGACAATTTTTAACACTATTAGTAAATTTTGGGATTCCGTCCGCCACCACTCCTCTGTCAGAAAATTCTGGATCCGCCCCCTGGAAGTATGAGTATTTTTTATAAGTTCAACAAAGGAAAATGTATAAATTTATCAGCGCGTTTGAAAGAAGTCAGAATAGCATTCAGCTTATTTTTGAATTAATATGCCCAAAATTTCGACGCGCCGAACTTATTGCTTTTGCGTATCTATAGTCTTCCAAATAGATCAGGTTAAGTAAACATGACGGACCAAGCAGAATTATTACCTTTAGTATTGCTTTTATTTACAATGTGCCATACGTATAAACCGAGTTAAATAATTTTTTCAGCAAGGTCGAGTTTAGAAATAACACGGAGAAATCGATTGCGTGGCCATTTTATACAACATAATTCTTAAATAGACTGAAATCAGCTTAAATTTTTTAAAATTTTTACTCCTTCAATAAGTACATATAGCTGGCTGAGGGGCACTCGAAAACACAATTATCTTTGTATATGTAGTTGTTGCAATATACGACTTTAAAATTTCGATCCCTTCCAAATTTAGAAGGCCAACTCAGAGCTTGATGATATGTGTCTAATACCTCTACTGGACAAGATATACATATGATTTTCGTGGGGCTTTTTGAAAAACAAACAAATTTTGCTGCAATTTTAAGAAATTCTAATCTGTAGTTTCACTATGTTCTCATCATCGTATCCAGCGTCTTTTAGCAGTTTTTGTCTCATATTCATTTCGATGACGCTAGAATTAGGTTCCTCCGAGTCATGTTGTGGGAGTAAACGATTGGATCTCTTACGACTCAAATAAACTGCAAAAACTATCATCATAATACTGCCAAGGGCGGTGCAATTGCAAAATATTGCAAAAGTTTACAAACAAATGCTTTCCATAACGCTGACAAATGCCTTTCATAACGCTGAATGTACGAATTTAAAAAAATGAAGTATAAATCGATCTGAAAAATCGTAGGGATATTAATAAGATTCTTAGTTTTGAAAACAAAAACTCCTGAAAGCACATTTGACGTGCACACTGAAGTTTACCAATTGCGAATGTGCCGCAGCTATACATAATTTGTTTCACATAACTTCGTGCATAAATTGTAAGACTTTTTGTCGACAGTAGAGAGTTACAACCATACGTGGGCAGCAAGAAATTTCTGGGGTGGTGCAAGATTTTTTTGAAGGTCAAAAAAATTGCCTTAAAAATGGTGGTATGGCGATAAAAACACCATTTTTCGACGTTTCTCATCAAGCACTATCCATTGGCATCAAAAAATTGCGAAAAAAACGAAAAAAATTTTCAGAAATTGAATTCTGGGGGGGTATTTTGATTTCTGGGGGGGGGGTATTTTGTTTCTGGGGGTGCATACCCCCCCAAACCCCCACGCCCAGGTGTGGTTACAACTATATATCATATCAGTGCTATACCAGACATGCACGCGAGGGGGTTTGGGAGTCTAGACCCCCAGAATGGAGAAAAAGAAAAATTTTGCGGGAAAATGCGGCAAAATGAAGGCCCAAAACGGATGCAAATTAAAAATTTTTTTCAAAATTGTTTCAAAATGATCAGAAACTGTGTACATAATATGTAACTTGTTTTAACGCTAGTTTAACGCTTATACCAAATTTTGAGGTCATTTTAACCAAAAAAAGCTCAATTTTTGACCCCCTCGTATACCGGCTGTCCCCCATCCCCCAATCGGCTGTGCTGTGCATCCATGATTGCAATCTGCCAGCTTACTGTCAGAGACCGAACTTTTGTGAGACCGTCGTTTTCACACAATTTCACGAATCTACTGGTTTAGCAATTTTAGTTTGTCACAACTTCATTGCATCTAGCTAAATTATACTTCATTAGAAAGATCATTCAATTTTCTGTCGAATGACATGTATTTTATTTTATTTTATTTATTATGTGAGGATTTGCAGCTAATTAAATGAAACATACAGTCCGGTCCACAAATAACGGTGCATAAGAAACAAGCGGTTTGTATTACAAGAATTTGGCAAAAATTTGTATCTCTCTTGTATAACAGGCATTTGACAAGAATTTTGCAAATTTAAGTCAAGAAAACGACCAATTTTCGCCAGGTCGCAACTCAGTTATAGATTACTCAAGTGTCACAGCATAATAAATTACAGATTCATCAGGCCGAATTTGAGAAAAAAGATGTAGGTAGGTAAACGTATGATGTATGTAGGTACAGCCTGCGAGCGTGCGTTCTGTGTATGATGACCAAATTGTGCTAGTGCGCAGTACGCGCGCACTATTGTTTTCAACGAATGGGAGATTTATGTCAGCTAGACGGATGGCTTAGCTCTTGTGTGCAATAATTTCGACTAAATTTGTGACGTGTGGCAAGGAAAGTCAAATGAATTAAAAAATAGCGACTTGTAATTTGAAATGTGGATAAATAGGTGTGTGTACCTTCCTGTTTAACGTGTAGATTCCGCAAAACCTTCTATTTAACATGTTTTTGAAGACATTTATCACGAAGAAAGATTTTATTCTGCTTAATTCAAAAACACTTTGACTTTTGAATTTTTGAATGCCTGAATTTAGATTTTAATACAAGTTTTGATTTGAAATAGAATTTTCTAATATTCAAAAATGGATTCCAGATTTTATATAAGTACATAGTACTTTCTACAGTAAAGTACATAAATCCTTTTTCGATTTCAACATTTTTCATTGCTGTATTTATTGTTTCGATTTAGTTCAAAATTTTTATAACATCAGAATTATGTGTGTATAAGACCTATTGCTACACTTAATAATTCATCAATCAACCATGTATATGGATGATTTTAATTTAATGCAAAAAAGAGAATATTAATCCATAGGGGTAAATGACGCCCGTTTTGGCTCCCACTGGCGTAGCATTCCAAGTCGTTTCACCGTAAGGCATTGCTAAGTCTCCTTACATTTTTCTACAAAAATTTCTGATTAAAAGTATAGAATCACCATTAATAATTGCTTCGAAGCATGCATACATATCTTTTTCTCAACTGTTACGAGGCCAGTAATGAACTAAAGGATTCAATGACGCCAATCTCAATAAGTTTTGTTTTTTATTTAACTCCAGAATTTTGGTTCGACCAACTCAGCAGAACAACTAAAAATGACAAAGTATATTAAGAAATAAATCATACCAACTAAAAATTCTAATCACTATAAAGTTGTCTTTTCTTATGTAAGAATTTCTTTTGCACCTCTATTAAAAAAGGATTTTTTCATAAATTTTTTGTGTTATCTGATTCAGTTTCATGTAAGTAGTAATGGCTGTCAGCCTGGGGGCAACGTTGTAGGATAGCCTATGTTATAACATAGGCGATGACGTAAAAATCTGCTCCCTGAGGTAGGCTGAGGGAGCAACGTTGAAGTATAGACGCAGGCAGCAAAGCACGTATGCGCGTGTGTTAAATAAAGCGAGTGTATGGCGCGAGTGAAGTGGGCGTTGACTAATGATTGAATGAAAGGGGTTCAAGTCCGCCAGCGCACAATTTCCTTTTTTGTCTATAAATATGAGAAGTTTTGCTCAAAATTCATTCCTAAAAGATGGCTTCACCAGGAGAGCTCACGTTTCACCATTTTATTCTGAAACTGACTGAAAAGGCCAGCAAGCGCTTTATAACGAATCGAGATGTACAGAGCATGGGTTCCTTTTTCTGGCGACTGATAGATGACGAGTATAAAAAGGAGAAGAGATCCGAAGACAAACGAGAAGCATTCTGGCAGTTCGCACAGGATGTTAAACACTGTGTACTCGAAAAAGATTTGGACGAATTATTTGGTTTATGGCATCATTTCAATTCAAATGGTCGAAACCTGTTTGAAAATTTTTATGATAATTGTATTTGTCATCATGTAAATTGTTTGTTGTAATAAAAAACCAGTGCTATTAACTTATAAATAACAATTTTTTGTATAACTTTTAAAGATAAAAAATGAATAAAATATTAAAAAAGCTTTATTATGATAGTAAGACTGGGTATACTGGTGCAAACCAGCTGTATCTCAGAGCCAAAAAGAAATTTCCTAAATCAAAAATAAAAGAATGGTTAGAAAAACAACCAACGTATACTTTACACAAGCCAACCAAAAAACGCTATTCGCGGAATAGAGTGCTTGTAAGTAGCATTGACGAACAATGGCAAGCAGATCTTGCCGACTTGCAATCGCTCAGCGAGTTCAACGACGGGTTTAAGTATTTGTTGAACTGTATAGACCTGTTTTCAAAGTTTGCCTGGTCGGTACCATTGAAAACGAAAAGTTCAAAAGATGTTCTCGAAGCTTTCAAGCAAATTTTTCTCAGTCGAAAACCATACAAATTGCAAACGGATGCGGGAAAAGAATTTATCAATAAAGAAGTACAGAAATTTCTAAAATCTGAATTTATCGATTTTTTTGTAACAAAAAGCGAATTAAAAGCATCTGTGGTTGAGCGATTCAACCGTACGTTGAAGGAAAAAATGTGGAGATATTTCACAAAAAATAACACGTACCGGTACATAGATATTCTACCCAATTTGCTCTACAACTATAATCATTCGTTTCATAGGACCATAGGTACATTTCCGGCGAATGTAACTCGGGAGAATGAGCGAGAAATTTTAAACAAAGCATTTAGAATCGCTAAAAAGAACCCTATATTTAAATTTAACATAGGCGATAAAGTACGCATAAGTAAAGTGAAGCGAACATTCGAAAAGGGGTATTGGCCCAACTGGATGGAGGAATTTTTAATTATTGCGGAAAGGCTCGCTCGAACACCCCCCGTTTATGTGTTGGAAGATCAGAAGGGCGAAAAGCTTGAGGGCATTTTTTACGAACCAGAATTGCAAAAGATTGACGAGTCATCGGACGATTTATACGTTGTTGAACAAATTTTGAAAACTCGAAATCGGGGTAATAAAATGGATTACTTGGTCAGATGGAGGGGTTATCCCTCAAAATTTGACTCTTGGGTTTCTAATTTAGTCAAGCTGTGAAGGCAGCTGAGTGATCAGATCATAATGGTCATTTTTTACAAATAATCTGATGACTTTTCTAGCTGGGAGTCCTTCAAACAGTAACGTGTTACCTGAATATACTTTTATCTGATATTCAGGCTTTAAAACCTGTTGAAGTTTCCTCACAGATTCTAGCCCATTAATAGTGTTTAAGCCAGCCTTATGCATTAATTGTTCTGCTAAGCGTTTCTGTTTCGTGCAACGGCTTTTATCGCCCTTTCTTATAGCTTCCCAGTCTACACTGTTGTCAGCTTTTGCTATCCCTGTTATAACAGCACGAGCTAATGACAATTTATCATTTGATGTTATTTTAATAAATTTACCACCATTTTTGCAGAACTGCTCTACACTCGTAGTGCTGCCTGTCCCTGTTTGTCTACCTGCAATTACAATAGAAATGGACATGTCTTCATCAAAACAAAATTCCTTATTTGACTGAACGACCCTCTCAATTACACTTAAAATTCTATCTCCATTAATATGCTGGCGTTCTGTAAAAGGAATTATTACAGGTGTGCTTAAGCTAGGATGTCTAATATCAAATCCAACCATGCTATCATGTGGATATTTGTATAACATTTTCTGTGTTGCATCCTCAAAGATCGCATTGAGAACACTGAAATTTTCAACTACTTTTTGGAACTTTAATAGAAATACACTAGATTCACAGTTAAACCTTCGAACATGCCTACTTGACAGTTCGCCTATAGTGTAGTAATCATCAATATCCATTTTTTTCGAAGCATCTAGTTGATCACCATATTTATAGACAATATTTTTGTCACATTGTGGAAATTTTTGTCAATTGTGAGAATTTTTTGTCAGGGTGTGAAAATTTTTTGTCAAATTGTGAAAATTTTTTGTCACGTTGTGAAAATTTTTTGTCACAGTGTGGAAATTTTTTGTCAAGTTGTGAAAATTTTTTGTCACGTTGTGGAAATTTTTTGTCAAGTTGTGAAAATTTTTTGTCAAGTTGTGAAAATTTTTTGTCAAGTAGTGAAATATTTTTGTCAAGTTGTGAAAATTTTTTGTCACGTTGTGAAAATTTTTTACGTGTTTAAGCATAGTACTTTTGTCAAATTGTGAAAATTTTTTGTCACGTTGTGAAATTTTTTTGTCACGTTGTGAAAATTTTTTGTCAAGTTGTGGAAATTTTTTGTCAAGTTGTGAAATTTTTTGTCAAGTTGTGAAAATTTTTTGTCACGTTGTGAAATTTTTTGTAAAAGTGTGATAGGTCATCTTATATGTAATAAATATAAGTCTCTTGCAAGTATCATTATTTGAGAAATGGCATCTACCATTGAGACGATTATTTCTATTCCAGAGCACTTCTCCATTGACAATATTAAAATCAAAGTTACTAGCCGCTTTTTGTATATTGAAGCGAGTCGAACAGAAGGAGCCAAGGGTTTGAATCTTACAAAACACTTCTTCAAAATCCGTAAGAAGCTACAGCAAAATACGGACATTGTAAATCTCAAAGCGTATTTCAGCAAGAAAATGGTCCGAATTAGCACTTCTTCAAAAACAGACTGTGAAATCGAACTAGTTATTGATAAACGGTTAGCTCAAAGCAAGCCAAAACCGCTTCCTACTGTCAAACGAATTCAAGAGGCAGCAAGAAACGTTGAGAACTTTATCAAGAAACTTCAAATGATGGAAATGAGAATTCCCTAGTCAATGATATTATAATCGACATTTATCAAGCATAGTCGAAATTAATTTGTATGCTATATGCAGCTCATACTCGTGTTTTGCTCCTGTGAGAATAAGTTTTCCGCTTGTAAATAATAAACATGTTACATTCCTTACTTTATATATCAACCCATGAAACAATTCTACCTCGTACATGCACTTTCTTTCTACAAGCTCATAAAATTTGCAAAGATTAATTTGATAACCTATATTGGCAGATCCTACAAACAGTTGAGGCTGCACCCTTAAAGTATCGGTTTTTAAATTTATAGCTTCAATACCTGTCCTTATTGCAGCTTCACCATTTTTTATTGTTTTAGCTCCTACACACACAATTTTACCAGACTTAAAAATCAGTAGTGTTGCCTGAGGTAGTCGTAGTACAATGCCTGGAAATTTCTTGGGGCTGTACTGTGTAATATTTGATAATCTTGAGTGAATTTCCTCCAAATCGATAGAGCTCGGCAGAGCTGTTGTTAGAACAATATTCTGTATTGTAAGCATTTTCTATAAATAGTTTACAACAATGTATCTGTGCATATTTATAATCGTAAAAATGATTTTTCAACACCCTTTTACATGTATTCTTTCTGGACCTACAAAGTCTGGCAAAACGACATTTGTCAGACGTTTGATTGAAAATAGAGAACGTTTGATTGATACAAAAATGAATAAGATATGGTGGTGCTTTGCGGAAAATCAGCACCTTTACAGCAAAATCAAGAATGTTTCATTCATAGAAGGGCTTCCTGATTTTAGTCATTTAAAAGAGTTTAGCCCTACCCCGCAACTTCTGATACTCGATGATCTGATGCAGGAGAGCAAGGGTAATTCGCAAATCATACAAATGTTTACTAGAAGCTGTCATCACTGGAATATAAGCATTATTCACATAGTCCAAAACTTGTTCTTTGAGGGGCTTAGAACTTCACGTATAAATTCTGATTACATAGTTTTATTTAAAAATCCTGCAGATCAGCTGCAAGCTCAAGTTTTGTCTCGTCAGCTTTATCCTACTAATCCTAAATACTTTCTAGAAGCATATTCTGATGCTACTTCTAAACCCCACGGTTATATTTTGATTGATCTCACGCAAAATGCAAAGGATACACTTCGATTGAAAACTGATATATTTAATAGAAACCCCACTGTTTATATACAAAAAGCTATAAATACCCATGCTCACAATGAGTGATACCAACAAAAATGGCTCCTGAACGATTAAAACGAAATATCGCTTGTTTACATCTTTTGTGTAATGCAAGAAAAAATCAGAGAGATGCGCTTATAAATACTGCAAGCAGAGACCAAATTCTTTGTCTTTGTGACTGTGCACAGAATTTTTTAAACGGCAATATTCCTATTTCTGAAAAAGATATTAGAAAACTGCGAAGATATAAAAATCAAATTAGGTTTTTGACAGACAATAAGCAGGCAAGAATAAGAGACAAGAAGGATATTCTCATACAAAACGGTGGTTTCTTACCTCTTTTACTCACTCCTATACTGTCTATTGTAGGTAGTCTAATAGCAGACGCAATTACAGGCAAGAAATAATGAAATACACAGAAAAAATGATTTTATTACCAGCTGATATAGCTGAATCCTCTAAACCTGTTGATGCTTTATTGAATTCATTAGATATTGAAATGCAGAAAATATTAAATAATAACAGTATTTCCCCTGAAATAAAGCTTGCAAAGTATAACCAGGTGCTTGCTAGGCATCAGAGATTGCAGGAAAAGAAGCACCAACCTTACAAAATTGACATTATTGAAGAAAGCACATCTGATGATGAAATACTAGCAGGAATACCACAAGCACAACATCAAGCAGCTAAAACACTTTTACACTATATTCAAACTAGCCCATATATTAAAATAGAACAAAATGGCGAGCTGGTTATTAATGGTCGGAAAATTTATGGCTCAAATATTGTAGATTTAGTACATGATTTGGCTCGAGGGCGAAAAACTATTGGTAAACTTCCTGGTACAAAAGAGCTAATGAAAGCACTTAATCAAACAAATATTCCAATTGAAAGTATTGGCAATAAAGCTGGAAAAGAAATCTTTGTAGATGCACGGAGCAATGCTAATTTTGATTGGGATGAAAGTCTATAAATACTATGTTAAAGACCTTTTTTATTAATAATCAATAAAAATGCATGTACAATTTACTCCTGACGATTTAAGTATTTGGCTAGAGTACTATGGGGGGCAGGCGGCCCAAACGGGTTATGGGTTGGAGGGATTTAGAGGGATTCCCTACCAGCGAGGTGTTGGCCTTGGAAGTTTTTTCAAGTCTCTTTTTAGAATGGCAGTCCCTGTTTTAAGATCTATAGGTAAAAGCGTTGGTAAACATGCCCTAGTGGCAGGATCAAATATTGCTTCAGATGTTGCCCAAGGAAAACCGCTTTTCAAGGCAACTAAGGAGCATTCAAAACACGAAGCAGCACAGCTTTTTGAAAAAGCCTCTAGAGCCCTTCAACAGCAGGGGAGGGTCTTGGGACCCGACCAAAGTCTATAAATACTCCGACAAATGACGTTTTTTCTAAATTCATCAATCACGATGGCACTAATAGATACAAAATCACTACCAAGCACAAAAAGTGAACTAGATTTGTTCACAGTCCCCCCAACACAGGTAGCTATAAAAAGGGGGTTTTGGGATGAAATTCAACCCATGCATCCAATAACTAATGATGGACCCTACGAGTTTAGAATACCGCCTGATCCGCATTACTTACAATTAAGCAAAAATTACATTTATATGATGTTGAAAATTAAAAAACCGGCAATTGCAGCAGGAGCTGTTGTACCAGATTATGCACCAATCAATCTTATTGGAAAGACATTCTTTAAGCAAGTAAAATGCTTTCTTGGCGGGCAGCTTGTTTTTGATAGTTCAGACAAATACGCATATAGATCATATTTTGAAACAGAGCTAAATTACGGATATGATGCAAAAAATTCACATCTCCAATCGGCTCTTTATTTCCATGAAGGGGGTCCCAATGTTGACAGTAAAGATCATGAAGCCTTCAAGAAGCGCGCAGCAATGTTTAAGGATGAAAATATTGTAGAGGTATCAGCACCATTACATATTGACATGTTTTTACAAGACAGATATCTGCTCAATTTCACAGACTTCCGCCTAGAACTACACAGAAACAGTAATGCATTTATTTTGCAGTGTTTTGAAGATATTAACATTGACCTACAGATTGTTCAGATGAAATTCTTTATTAGGAAAGTAGAAGTCTTAGACAGCATCAATTTGGCTCTAGAACAAACAATGTTGCAATATACAGCAAAATACCCAATTAGACGAGTAGCGATGACCAACTTACATGTTGGGAATCCTGCAAGAGAAACACCTAATTTTACATTATTTAATGGGCAATTACCTAGACGCATGGTTTTTGCATGTGTTGATGGAAGCGCATACAGAGGCAGCCTTTCAAAATCACCATTCAATTTCAAACCATTCAGCATTCATGAGGTGAGAGTAACATGCGGAGGTCATACTTTTCCTGCACATCCACTGGATATTTCATTCAAGCAGGATAGATACCTACAGGCTTTTAATCAGATGTTTGAGGCACTAGATATTGGGCGCGAAGGAAACTTTATCAGCAGAGAAGAGTTTAAAACCAGTCATTGTTTCTTTGTTTTTGACTTAACGCCTGATGAGGATGATGGCGGACACTGGGACTTAATAAGAGAAGGAACCACTAGTGTACACATAAAGTTTAGTGAAAAATTACCTGATTCAGGAGTTGAAATCATTATATACGCAGAATTCGATAATTTAATAATGATTGATAAAAATAGGAACACATTTCATGATTACAACGCCTAAACATGAACACCATTGAAATATTTAAAATTCTTAAAGTCAATATAAAAAATGATACATTTTTGGGAGTTTTCCCACTAGATCTTTTACCGCCAATAAAAAATTACCCTGCAGCTATTGTAGTAAATTTAGACTCTAGCCATGAACCTGGCTCACACTGGGTTGCATTATATTTCGACAATATGAGACATTGCGAATATTTTGACAGTTATGGGCGAAAACCCCTAAGCATGTCAGATACTATATTAGTGAAAATGCATTTGCTTATACATACAATAATATGCAGGTACAGGGATTTTTCTCAACAACATGCGGGCATATGTGTATTTACTTTCTATTTTGGCGCTGTCAAGGCGTTTCTTTCAAAAATATTATATTATCTATGCAGAATGAAAAAATTTATAAATACTTTGATCAATTTAAGTTATAAACATGGATTCTAAACAATTCTACCTCATACTACCGAGTAATTCCGACTTGTCCAACACTGCCTCCAGCTTTATAACTAGGCTGCCCAGGCAAATTACGCTAAATGGTGAATGGGAAGTTGGACTGGCTGAAATCATTTATGCCAATACGTGGCACAATGTGAATAGCAGACAAAATATGCTACAATTTTTTGATATTAAAAATAAGCTGAGAGTTAAGATGCTCATTCCCCCAGCCAGGTATCAGTACGTTTCCGATCTTGTAGATACAATAAACAATGCTATAAAAACAGCAGGTTTGAAAGAAAATTATGACTATACTCCACACATTAGCTTTAACTATGATGAGAATAGGAAATTTTGTAATCTTACGCTAAATACAGAGCATGTTCAGAACATAAAGCTATCAAAACATTTGACTTATATGCTAGGTTTTTTAGAAAGACAGCTTATTACTTTCAATCGCATACATAAGAATAACAATGTATCTATAACTGCCCAACATTCTCCCGATATGCTAGGTGGAATGCATAATTTTTTCATATATTGTGACATAGTCGCACCTCAAATTGTAGGTAACGTGTTTGCACCTTTATTACAGGTTGTTAACATTGAAGGAAATTATACAGATATTGTAAATCACTCATATATTAGCCCTCATTATATCCCGGTTCTGAAAAAAGAGTTCAATACCATCGAAATTAATGTTAAAAGCGATCAAGATGAACTTGTTCCATTTGAGTTTGGAAAAACTATTATAAAACTACATTTCAGGCGCCTATAAATACTACTAAAACACATATATTCTCATAATTAAAAATGATTCTACTAGTTTATTGTTTATTACACACAATAAGTGCAGAGGACTGTATATACCAAAACCAGTCCAAAGCATTCTGTGAAGGACTAAAAACGTTTGAAAATGTCTCAAGAAACGTGCGATCAGTTTTTCTCAAAGATAGTTGCGATTTTCGAGTATCTAATTGGAAAAATTTAACGCAAGAGTTTCCAAATTTAGAATTGATAAAGTTTAACCCTTTTTGTAAAAACTGTTTAAAAATTGACGAAAATTTCAATGGCATGAAAGTAGAAGGGAGGTGCCTGGAAAATGAAGTAAAATGTAGGCACAAAGAAGATTTGAGTAATTTATCTAATGAGATTTTAAGCTGTTTGGCTCTATTAGTAACGCTAACAATTTTATATGCTGTTCGGTTTATAAAAAAGGAAATTGTGCGCTGGCGGACTTGAACCCCTTTTATTCAATCATTAGTCAACGCCCACTTCACTCGCGCCATACACTCGCTTTATTCAACACACGCGCATACGTGCCTTGCTGCCTGCGCCTATACTTCAACGTTGCTCCCTCAGCCTACCTCAGGGAGCAGATTTTTACGTCATCGCCTATGTTATAACATAGGCTATCCTACAGCGTTGCTCCCCAGGCTGACGGCCATTACTACTCATGTAATCTAGTCCAATCAAGAAAAATTAACTTGAAAGTAAAATAAAATAGATAAAATTTAAATTAGGATTCAAGAGTACTGAACAAATTTAGATTTTTAGGTCTGAAATAATAACGCAATTACATAAAAGACTAAGGAAGGTCAGCCTTTCCTTTTTCTATCCCTTTTGTTCATGGAACAAAGCTGCGATTGGACAAATTTAAATGGACCTTTCGAACTATTTACGACAAGAATTACATGGGTAAAATCATCCATTCGATCCGAAAAAGTTAAGAACATAAAAATAGGCAAAACTGTAGCAGCATTATAAAGCCAGATTTATACTTCACGCGAACCGCGCCGCAAAGGGGTTTTGCGGGCACAGTATGCCCAAAAATTAGTCGACCCTGCGCAAATATTCTGCGGCAAAATCCGCTTGCCGCGCCAGCGTCGTGCATTTATACTTCACGCGGCGAGCTCGCCGCGTGGACAAAAAAACCAGCGACAAGGTGGCGCCTCACCGCCGCCGCAGCTCGCTTCGGCGCAATGCGTGACGCCGACACTGGGCTCGAAACCTCATTAGCATTCGCAAGAGCAATGGGCTTTTTGACTTTTGCGGCGCGGCGAAAAAATGGCCGAAAAAGCTAAAAATAACAATTTTGACTCCTTGCGGCGTGGCAGAAGTATAAATTGGAAAGCGGCGAAAAAATCCAGACTTTTGCGAATCAGTCCGCGCGCCGCGGCGGCCGCGTGAAGTATAAATCAAATTGCGGCGGCGAATAATTCGCCGGCTGCCGAGCCGCAGCCCGAAGTATAATGGGTTCGCGCTGAAATTTCTGTGGCGGCCGTTGCGGCAATTTCTTCGCCGCTCGTCCGCGGAGTATAAATCAGGCTTAACTTCCAAATAATGCAAATCGCTAGTCTTTCGTTAGGAAAGGCTTTCTCTCTTGAAAATGCAAAGAAAACATGACAGAAATTGTAAATTTGCTTAATTCAAATACCGATGCACCGACTCACTTATATTTTTGCATGACGGTTCTTCGTACGTCATATCACAAATACAGTATTTTTCGCCATTCCAGCTAGCTTGTTCAGGCTTTCCAGTTATTGTATTATTCAAACAGTGCGGCACATCTTCACCATGGCAGTCTCCCGTGCAATTCTGCTCTATAAAAAAGACAATTCCATTCGTTATTTTAAATTCTTTGACAGTTGATTTTTAAAAGGAGATATTGACAAGAAGGAAGAGGTACATACCTTAAAAACTTCAGCTTATCAAAATCATAAACTATTTTAAGTAAATAAAACGAATACATGTGACAAAATTGAGACGTTTGTTCACATGCCAGCGACAGTGCGCGACGACTAGCTCTCTCAAATTTTCCTAATAATTCATCATAGCATAATTTTTTACAAATGATTAAGACAACAGGTAGTTAAAAGACTCATCAAATATTAAGATAATTGATAAAATCTTAAAAATATCGCACACAGAAACATTTCATCTTCTGTACGATTGTTTATACTTTTATTTAGAGCACGACCATGAATGTCTAAAACTAAAACTCAATATTTTCTGCTTATTTCTACTGCAAATTACACAGCTGCTTTCGCTGAGTTCGTGCAGTGTTTTCACAGTCAGAACGACATAGCGTTAACACCACTAAAATTTCAAATTGCTGCTCGATTGTGAAAACGAAATTAATAACTCGAAAAAATTAGTATACGTATGGGATTCTGCTTCAAGAGAGCTATTGTTAGCAGCTTAACTGGTACTATATTCTCGCAAAATATAAGTATAGTTAGCTGACTTTTATCACTAGTGATAAAAGTCTGGTAATCAAGTAAAACCACGGTGTTTCAGATAAAGCAAGCAACTTCCACTTACGAATATGCAGCTGCCATAAACTAACATTTTCCGTAATTAAAGTGAATAAATGATCCATAATAACCGTGTACGGAGGGCTTTTAGCTAAAAATTTATTGAAAAAAATTGAAAAATTGAGACAAAAAATGTTTTTAAAAATTCAAAAATTTTCCTCAAAGGTGCTCGAAATTAACCAGAAGCTATGAATAAAGACAGTTTGAACCTTACCTTAGGGCCAGCATATATGCCAGTAGACCAATTCAGACTATTAGAGCTCTCTGGTTCACCTCCCTAGACCGAGCTGACCCCCAGACCGGGCAAGGCTGTGCACTTATTCTCACATATTTACGCCAAACACGCTCTCAAGTTTCTTCTAAATAATAGTACGAGACAAGCGCGGATTTAGAGAGTGGGCGGGGGGTTAGAGAATAGTATTTTTTAGATTTTACAATGATTTCTCGAGCATTTTTTCATGTGCTTCAAGCCAATTTTAGCACTGATTTCATGCGTTTTTCGTAGAGATTTTTCGTAAATTTCTACCTTTTTTTCGGATCATAAATGATTCTGTTTATCAAAAGACGGCAAAAGCAGATGCTGCAAGAGTCATTGAGGAATTTCTCGGACAATTTTTAACACTATTAGGAAATTTTTGGGATTCCGTCCGCCACCACTCCTCTGTCAGAAAATCCTGGATCCGCCCCTGGAAGGATGATTATGTTTTATAAGCTCGTCAAAGGAAAACGCGTAAATTTATCAAGCGCGTTTGAAAGAAGCCTGAATAGCTTTTAGCTTATTTTTTAATTAATAAGCCCAAAATTTTGACGCGCCGAACTTGTTGCTTTTGCATATCTATAGTCAAGCAGATCAGGCTGAGTGAACATGATGGATAGATTAAAATTTTCTGACGGTCCAATTATTACCTTTTAACTAATATTGCTTTTATTTACAATGTGCCATATGTATAAACCGACTTAAATAATTTTTCAGCAAGGTCGAGCTTGGAAATAACATGGAGAAATCAATTGCGCGGTTATTTTATTTAACATAATTTTTAAATATGACTAAAATCAGCTTCAATTTTTTAAAATTTTTCCCTCTTTAATATGTACATACAGCTGGCTGAGGAGCACTCGAAAACACAATTATCTTTGTATATGTAGTTGTTGCAATATACGACTTTAAAATTTCAATCCTTCCCAAACAGTTTTTCTTGTATTCGGCAAAGATTTTCCTCAATGTACAAAGACTTTTGAAGACCGTCTTTGTACATCGACAAAGATTTTCGGGAAGATAAAACGTGCAAAAAAGGTTTGAAATTCGTAAAAATTTTCGGCGGAAATGAGTAATTGTGGGTTCTATATATCTTTATAATGTCCGTAATTGCATTTAGAAAGGAAAAATGTCAAATATTTTGGCGGTTCCCGCTGTTTTGAGACGATTATTAATTATTTTTGCCTTCAGAAACCCAGAAATTAGCTAAAATACACTACTGAAGGTCGAACAACTCTGTTTTTTTGCCACACTAAAATTGCCAATGTACCATATTATAGTACCCAAAAATTTGTGTGTACAAAATGTACAAAGACTTTTAGGGACCATCTTTGTACATGTACAAACGGACCTTGTACAAAAAAACACTGCTCCCAAATTTAGAAGGCCAACTCAGTGTTTGATGATATTTGACTAATACTTCTATCGGACAAGATATACACGATTTTTGTGGGAGTTTTTGGAAAAACAAGCAAATTTTGCTGCAATTCTAAGATATTCAAACCTGAAGTTGCACGATTGCCTCATCGTCGTATCCTTTGTCCTTCAACTGTCTTATGCGTTGGCTCATCTCCACTACACATTTCATCTGCGCGAGAGTTGGACTCAAGCGGATTTTCCTCTTCCAGGCACCTATTACGCGACTTTTTTTGGCAGGCAAAAATTAAGCTAATGATTAGGGTATCATTCCAATAATGACGCAGACGAGTACGCCAACGGCAAACTTCAATACGAAAACTTTTTCAAAAATTGTTATTTTATTACTTATTATTTGAAGGTACATAAAGCATGACAATTTTTATAAGACTCTCTTGAAATTTAAATATTAATATGGAAAAAGGCATACTTTATGCATGCACGCACAACAAGTGTCTTTCGCTTAAGCGCTATTTCAATCTTAATATTTGGATTAAGTCATCTTATCACTCTATTGAATGTTCAGAGGATCCTTCTTCAATTGACAGATAAGCACAATTAGAGCTGCATATGTGTTGGCGCGAAATGTCGGGTATGTCCCGTAATTACTCTACCGAACCAATACTCTAAGTTCAGTTCAGATAACGTTAGAGTTACTTGACTTTGTCCCGATAAAAATCAATTATAATAGTATTAATAAGAATTATAATAATACTAATAATAATAATAAATAATAATAATAATAACAACAATAATAGTAATAATAATAATAATAATAATAATAATAATAATAATAATAATAATAATAATAATAATAATAGTAATAATGATATTATTAATATTAATAATAATAATAATAATAATAATAATAGTAATAATAATACTAATAATAATAATAATAATAATAATAATCATCATCATCATGATAATAATCAAAATAATATTAATAATAATAATAATAATAATAATAATAATAATAATAATAATAATAATAAAAATAATAATAATAATCATAATAATAATAATAGTTAAATAATGATATAATAATAATAATGATAATAATAATAATAATAATAATAATAATAATAATAATAATAATAATAATAATAATAATAATAATAATAATAATAATAATAATAATAATAATAATAATAATAATAATAATAATAATAATAATAAAAATAATAATAATGATAATAATAATAATAATAATAATAATAATTATTATTATATATTATTATTATTATTATTATTATTATTATTATCATGGCTTCTGAACTTCCTGAACAGACTCATATACAGGATTTTATTTATTTTATTTTTAAATTTAAGCCATATACAGACACTTTTTGTCACACAAAAATTTTCGACAGCTACAGTTTGCAACGAATCTTTGCGGATATTGTAGAGATCGAATCATAATCCTACAAGTTGCACGGGTGATCCATTATCCTCACCTCACCCCCCGAAGTCAGGAATTTTAAACCCAGTCACCCCCGATTCTTGGCAAAATTCCGCGTTTTTCGCTTATTTTTAAGTGTTTTTTCTGGCTACCTTTTGATTAAAAATTGAAGGACATTATATCCCGCCCTAAAATTGGCCCACTACCTCCCATTTTCACCACCTGTGACATGCACGAGTTTAGTGGTTGAAGATTAAAATATAAACCAAGGAGGAACTGGAAGAACGCGTATGAACGGACTAACAAAATATCGTCCGAAATAAAAATTATGACTTTAAGAGACTTTATTTCCTTATTATTAATTTATCTCTGTTTTCAGCTAATTTCACTAAAAAATAATGCTTTACCTCCAGAGAAAGCATCACTTTCTAAATTTATACATATGTGAGAAAACGAATTTTATTTAAAATTTCAATTTTTCTAATCTTTTCGCGTAATGCCCACTCTTAAAAGTGTACGTTTTCAGGTAGATTTGTGACCAATACAGAAAAATTATTCTATAATAATTTCTGTGATTTAAAAACAAATCAGTTTATCCTAATAATATTACGTAGGAGTTTTTCAAGGTGAAACCTACGAAATGGCGAAATGGTCGCCCGTTTTGCCTTAAGTGCGGAGTGTGAAGGGCGGCAGTGTACAAAGTTGCCATTTTAACCAATTTTTCGTTAAAATATACTTTAAAAATTTACTTGCTTTTCCGAGAAAACTCTGAACTTAACACTTACAGCTTGGTATAAAGTTCATCCTCACTGAGTTATACACAGAACTGCAAAGCCTGCATTCTTTCGTTATTCTTACGCAAGATTTATTGCCACTGATGCTACAAAAAAATTTTACATTACAAATTGATATAAATTTAAGTGTGTGGTAGCATTTCTATTACACTATTCGATTCCAGCCAATTAAACGTCAAAACGATGGATGGTTGATCAGACGTACCATTTGATACTACGGTTTCGTTGTTATCCGTAAGTGCGACAGGGTGTAAACTAGTATTACTAGTCGAAACTATTGCCTCAAATATAATATTGCTTGGGATAAACGAAAATTTCCGATATAAAGTGTGCGTAATATAGGTGGAGTTTATCATTGCAAATAAATGAAATTGGAATATCTGCCGAAGACACCATCCGACCTCATCTAGCGAAGTTCAAAGATTAGCTAAAGGCAAGAAACAGCAATTTTCACGAAGTTTAACAAATTCTTTTCAGCCATGCTTTACACAACAATGCCTTGATATCACAAACCAAATGTGATTACGTAGAAAACTGGTCACATTCAAGGCAGAAATCCAGATTGCCAAACAAACAAGTGTTAGTCTGATGCTTGTATTGCAAATTTTCAGAGTATTAGATTCATTTCAGCTCTATCGCTGACAATGCCGCTTTCTGCGATTTCGATATTGTAAGTGGATTTCAAGCAAATAAGCAAATAAGATAGACAAGGCAGGTGTTAAATGAGGGCTGAGCGTAGCTTTGCAAAACATGCCGATTTTTGGGGTCAGCCAGTGAGAAGGGATCAATCAGAGTGGTTGTTTAGGGCAACGCGCGTGACCCGCAAAAGACCTCAATTCAATATCGGATTTAAAGATTCGTTTTAATTACTTGCACTATCGATTTTGATTTACTATTCCAACGACGGTCTATAGAGAACACAACCTGGGATCGGTCGATGAAACATCGTATTGACGTCAAAAGCTGGTATAAATGCAAGTTTGCGTTAAAACTACGCTTTAACGGTTTCTGGTCGATTACATGCACTTTTAGAAAAAATTTTTAATTTTTATCCATCTTTAGTTCATTTGGCCTCATTTTCTCTCGAAAATTTTTATTCTTCCATGCTAGAGGGTCTAGACCCCGAACCCCCCACGTTCAATTATGTTCTGGACCAGACATGCACGTGGGAGGCTTGGGGGATCTAGATCCCAGAATAAAAAAATGGAAAATTTTGTGCGGAAAATGAGGCAAAATTAAGGCCGAAAACGGATAAAAATTGAAAATTTTCTCCATAGTGCTTTAAATTGAGCAGAAACTGTGTCATAATGTAGTTTCAACGCTATTTTAGCGCTTATAGCAATTTTTGAGGTCATTTCGTCCCAAAAAAGCTGAATTTTTGACCCCTTCACTAGACCGACGGACCCCCCAGATAAGCCACGCTGTGCATCTACATATGGTCTGTACCCCGAGATTTTGGCGGTCTTCCACCGCCAGAATCGAATTTTCGACGCTGTTTTTCTGGAGATTTTGTCGGAGCCGCTAGGATTTAGCTGCTGCCCACTTATGATTACCAGATTTTTGTGAGACAAAACCTGCTTCAGATCGTTATCCGTCTTAGTAGCTGACATGTGAGGATAAACATTTTTGTATTCGATTTTTGCTGTATAGAATGACGATGACGAAACTAATTGGAGATTAAGGATAAGAGTGGGATTGACATGATATGTGTCCGGATGGTTGCTCTATCTCTATTCAAGTACATCTTGTCTCTTAGTAAATGTATGCATGCGTCCACTAGAGATGCACACAATTTGAATTCTAAGGATGTCAGCTTTTTGCTCAAGTGCATTGTTAGGCACATCTGGCCCAAAGCGGAACCATGCATCGATGGACCTTCGGAGGTTTGAACCATACATATACGCGGGGATTTAAAGGGCTTTGAATGCTCAAAACGTTGCAGAATTTTAGAATTAAAATTTTAAAGCCTACTTTCCTTTTTTGTAATAATTTATGATCAAAGGAAATATATTGATGAGAAGCTATGAAAATGCTCTTTTTGCTCGCGACACAAAGTTTGATAAGCAAGATAAGCTTAAAATGCACTTGATATTCATATTCAAATAATAATCAACTGCAATAATTTTAATACTGAATCCCTTCAATCACGTGAAAAAGATAAGCTTCTATATGCTGAAGTGCAGATATGTTACCTCAGCTTTGTTGCCCATTTCGTCATGAACCAACACGTAGTATACAAAATCATAGCCACGCCGCATTTAATAGTGATTCGCCTTCAAATAACAGGTGTAATCTATGCGGAACACTTAATTTGTTGAGTGACTTGACAACGGCCACTGGATCTGTGGCACTTATTGTCGAATTGTATGGCAGGCACGTGTTAAATGTCCACTTTTCTGCAACGATACAAATACAACAGCAAAAGCATGGAATTAAGAAAGTAAAGCATCAACTACTTACTCAATTATTTCTTAGTAGACCTCAGGCACGAATCCAGGGGGCCGCCGCCCCTCACCCCAAAACCCTTTTTGAAAATTTTTGAGTAGCAGATATATGTACTTTGGACTGCACCTAAAATTGAGCTAAAAACGCAAAAACGTCAAAAAATTTTGGTGCTACGCGCCGATTCATCATAATTTGTCGTTATAGTGTTCCAGCATTGTGTTTGAAGCAGCCAAAATATTCCAGTGCTTCACTTTAATTTAGTGATTTAATCTACTATACAATTTATCGGTTGAAACTCTAAACGCTGGCTGGACATCGTGTCAAAGGTGTGTGCCAGTTATCGGCAATTTTGCGTTTCGTTTCCTTTTTCAGTTCAGAAAGCATTTCAAAGCAAGAGTTTGTATGGTTTAATACTATGAAGGAGCTGGTTAACTGTTTTCAGGCTGAGTTTCGAACCATAGTTCGGCCGATTTTGTGAAAGTTTTAACGGTACATTTCGAAATTTCATTTTACAAAATTTTCCGGGGCTTCGCCTTGGGTCCCGCTGGGGGGTTTTTGAGCGCGTCCCCCACATCCTTCAGCTGTAAAAGTGAGGGTGTTTCTTGCATTTTTTTGTGTCCAATGCATAGTCGGGTAATGTAAATGTGTGACCTGACCTGTTGGGCAGGACCGCCCTATAGTTTTGCCTTCTAGCTCACTCAGAACAGCTCAAATTTGAATATAACTTAAAGAACATGAAATTTTTTCTGGCGTTCGCGCCGGATTTATTGTTTATCTGTTTCTTGTCTTATGGCCCGCTCAAAACAGCTCAAATTCGAGCTTACTTGCAGATTATGTCATTTTTTCGGCGCTTCGCGCCGAATTATTCATTACTTGTATAATCTTTCCCTGTAAAGCACAATGATTAAATACAAAGACAGGAGATTACTCGTGAATTGAATTATGAGAAATCGGTTGTGCAGATAGTTTAAATGATCAATTTTCTTTAATTTTGAAATTTTTCTTCTCCATCGTTTAGAGCTCGCCGAGATACGCTTAAAACTGCCTTTATTTTCGCTTACCTTTTAGTGGTTCTCGAAATATCTGACTTCAAATTTTAGGACCGCCCTCCCCCAAAAAATTTTTCCTGGATCTGCTAGTGGTAGACCTAAGTGCAATTTTATTTTGTATCAAGCTCATATGTAAATAGGAAATAAATATATTAAGAACCAGGCCCGTATCCAGGATTCGTCCAAGAAGAAAGGGGGAGCGGACCCAGCATTAATTGGTTTATATCTCGGAAACTTCGTCGAAATAGCTTGCCGAAATCGCATTTTTCGACGGCCATCATTTTGCCTCATTTTCAACAAAAAATTTCCCGTTTTTATACTCGGGGGTCAGCAGGACCCCCAAACCTCCACGTGCATGTCTGGTCAGGGCCAGACATACACGTGGAAGAACAGTGGCGGATCCAGGATTTTTCTAAGGGGGGCGGTACCCCTAAGGGGGAGCGGAACCCTGACTTGGGCGGAAAAATTAACCGTTTTAACCCAAAAATCGCTAAAGATCGCTCAAAAATCCTTAATTTTGCGCACTATTTTGGACCCCTGTGGAAGAAGGAGGTTCAGAAGTATTAGACCCGAGAATGGAAAAATCGGAAAATTTTTCGAAAAAAGAGGCAAAATGATGGCTTAAAATGGATGAAAATTTAAAAGTTTCTTCAAAAGTGCTTGAAATTGACCAGAAACTGCAGAATAACATAGTTTTAACGCTGTTTTAGCATTCACGTATACCAGTTTTTGAGGTCATTTTGGCCCGAAAATTCCATATTTTAACCTCCAGATCGGCCATGCTTCGCAACTGTGGTCAACAATGATACTCGATCAGATTTTCATTAAAAGAATTGTCAGTTCAGAAGGATTATATTTGCACGGTCAAATATTCGTTTGGAAGGGAGCGCATGAAATTCATTTCAATTTGCTCGTAGTTTTTATCATGAAGGGCCATAGTGCGTGTTGAATATGATAACTTGTAGAAATAGGTCAAAATGGGTTGGGAAAGTCGCTTTTAAAAAGCAACATGTAATACGAAAAGAACGCGCGGAAAAAAATTTTCATTAAAGTCGGACCGAAAATAATTATCCTTAATGATTTGAAAATTAATCAAAATTGGACCAGGTGTAGACTGTCCAATAGCGAAACAAATTCAAAAATTTTGTCTGACGAAGGCGGATTGAATGAATATTACAATTCTTCTACGAGGTCGCAATCCAACTCAATCATGAGCTGAAGCCACTCGTTTTATCCAGCATGGTTTGTACTCTCATTTCAGTCATTATTTCCCTCAAGGCAATCTAAGGCAATTTAAAGCCAGAAATATTAGCAGGGTATGCAGTTCAGAATTGACAAAGCTTAACGAGAAAAAATGAATGGAGTTGAACTAGATGCTATCATCGAATCAAATCAAATGAGAGCGTCGCTCCTCTGAGCGACTCCGTGCGATTTTCTACGGTAAAGGCTGTAGGTAGTCAGGGTCTAAGACGTTTTGGCGCTTTGGCGCCAGCAACTTATAAATTATTCTAATTAAATCAATTTTAAAACAATTTTAAAACAAATTATATATTCAGAAAGCAGGTTCTACAAGCTACAAACTTGCATATTGTTCTTTTCGATTCGATGAGTATTCATTTGTGTATGACTAAAAAACTGTAGAAAATTCAGTGTATTTTTAGATGCATTCAATTATCTCACTAAATTAAAAGATATTCTAAAAGTAATTTATACCATCACGTAGAGAATTAAATGGGCTTTCAGAATCTGTATTATACTTTATTCATAAATGAAATGTAAATAATTAATAATATTACAAAGATTGTGGCGCCAAAACGGCGGCGCCAAAATGTCTCATTTCGTGTGTTCTACACAATATGCCTTGTTAGTATTCCTGACTTTTGTAGCCGCAGAACGAAAACAATGCTCAATATAAAGAATGATTTTAGTACTTGATTGAGTTGGATGGTGATTCCGTAGAAACAGTGTTGTGCTTGACCAACTTCTTTTATTTTTGACAAAATTTTGGAACTTAATTATCTATCGGATTAACTGTTTCTTTTTTGTCAAAGTTACAATGATACAATGCTAGATACAATGTTATACAGAATGACCAAACAAGGTAAGTCGAAATGTTTTGTGTTACCTGCTATGGATGTATTGCGAAACATTACAAGTTCTTTGAAAAACCAAATGGAAGGGTGACAAAATTGTAAACTTTTCTGAGTTACGCATATTGATCTGGGATTCAGCTAGTCAGAGATCAGTTTTGGACGAAATAAGCGCAAAAACTAATGTAAATGCTCTAATGGCGTTAAGACTATGCTATTGCACATTTAGTCAATTTTAACCACATTTGAGGAAAATTTTCAATTTTTATTCATTTTTGGCCTTCTTTTTGCTTTATTTTCTCGAGAAAATCTCTCATTTTTCAATATAAACGATGGTCCAGCTAGACGTCCAACCAATTTACGTGCATATCTGCCCATGTCCTCTTTGGCTTATTATTGTACAAAAATAAGTATTTTAGCCGGTTAATAATGGAAAAAATTGTAAACTACTTATCCTAATTAGTTAATAATTGCTTGAAATGTAAATCTAATTTTTTTGTCAACATAACGATAAATGCGTCTGAGATTTTTGTTGCTTATTGCTTTTGGATTCAGAGTAGTCATTTTTTATTGTTTTCATTAAGCGTTTGTTTGTTTGTTTTTCATTTTTACACATTCAGTGCGTTTGTATCCGACATATTTTGACCACATTAGCAGAACATAGCCGGTCAAAAAGAAAAAATCAGCAGAGAGCAGTTTTTTGAGCCAAAATGGTCTTAAAAACTGGTTTAAGCTCTATGAAAACTACATTCATAGTGTGTAGTCAATTTTGAGCGCTTTAGAATAATATTTTGATTTTCATCTTTTTGGCCTTCATTCAGCCTCGTTTTCTCCCAAAAAATATTTCATTTTCTCATTCTACAAGCCAAGGATCCCAAAAACCGCTCGCTTGTTTCTGTGCGACTATGACAATTTGAAGCAACAAGCTAGAAGTCTTCTAGCCAGAAATTTTTTTAATCGAATACTAGATCATATTACTCTAGGTCAAGTAGAAGGAAAATGGAAATACAACTTTTGGGAAGATCATCATACAACTTTTTTGGGTCATCCTCATACATGGGCAGCAACAAAATTCGAGGGCCGACGAAGCTGAACTGCTAAAAAATTAGCAAGAGGGTCTATCAATTTTGAGTGTCTCTTAGATTCTGGGAATAGTAAAACCGAACCCTTGAGAGTCTCCGTGATTAAGCATAGTACACGCTTAAGCATAGAGACTCTGAAATTGTAGGCGCGAAGCGCCTACTTCAATGGGGCCATACTGCACATTAAAGCTTGGCGCGAAGCGCCGAACTTACTTTTACCATCCAGCGATTCCTAAGGTGCGTGCGTCTTGCCACTCTCTCTTTGTAGGCGCGAATCGCCGAATTTTGGGCCGTACTACACAATAAAGCACGCTACATCTTAAAGTATAAGCGTAAAGCGCCGAATTTCGTGCTGTATTACTGCACATTTAAGCATGCTCTACATGTTAGAGTATAGGCGCGAAGCACCGAGCTCAGCCTGTTCTATTTTTACATCAAGAATCGCACCAATTCAATTAGAGATAAAACGTAAAGCCTAGGGGTTTGAGCGCAAAAAGAAGAGAGCTAAAATAGCTGAGAGTTCATCGAGCGTGTAAGTGTCCAACCCACTTATTTACATATCCATTACCTATTTTTAGGCACCACTCAGAGAAAATATGCAAATGTTCCATACAATACAAAAACACAGTAATTAATTAATTAATTAATTAATTGGATAGTATATATTTTTAGAGTAGTGTACTGATTATATTCTGAGCATTTTTATCCGATCTGGATAGTCTAGAAGCACTGCTAGACTCTTCAACATATGTGAAAACTTCAGTATTGTCTTCTGGTTTCATTTGCTCATCCTAAACCAGATCGGCATTTTTGCTAATCAATTGTTTAACATGTATTTTCGACTGGCCCAAGCTGTCTCATCAGCTTCCTTTTTGCCAAACTTTAATTTATACCGGTAATAATCATTAGCGCGTTCTAGTTCTATCCTTAATTCGCTTTCATTTAGAGCATCTAGGGGTGATTCATAAACATCATAGAGAATATGGATCTTATTAACAAAACTGCTGTAAAATGGTTCTGTTTGAAGGTCTCGTATATTATTCGGAAAATCATCAAAATCTGAAAGCACAACCTTTACTAAAAAGCGCCAAAACGGATTAGTCCAACCAGTTTCAATTTCAGCCTCATTTGAGCAGTCTTCAGACACTTCTGAAGAATCTTCATCGTTACTGCCTTCACTGCCATCATCAGCTGTCATCCTTCATTTCTGATCAGGGGCGGATTTAGGAAGGGGCGGGGGGGCCACCTCCCATTGGCCCAAAATAGTGCGCAAAATTAAGGATTTTTGAGCGATTTTTAGCGATTTTCAGCTTGAAACGACAAATTTTTCCGCTCAAGTCAGGGTTCCGCCCCCCCTTAGGGGTACCGCCCCCTTAATAAAATCCTGGATCCGCCACTGTTTCTGATATTCCATGTATGAGGTCGTTTTAAAGTAAAATTATTAAGTAATTGCTTATCGCAGATTTCACAGATTTTATCCATTTTGTCAACTTCAAGATGTGGCAGTTTTTATATAAACTTTAATGCACATGTGATTCACGTTTACATCATATTCTTCATGTAGAAGCTCACATTCTTCACAATATTGGTCACTACCGTCACTTCATTAAATTCTAAACCTAGTATGCGTTTTCTTCATACGCAATTTTTTAAAGTAAAAATAATCGCTGACAAAGTACTCCAATTTTTAGTTGATTAATAACTCCAACAATCTCAACTTTTGCCGGTAATATCGCCGATAATAATACAACCTCATGCAGAAAGGTGGTTTTCTGCCAATTCTGCTAGTGCCTATATTGGGGATTGCTGGTCAGTTGTTAGCTGATGCAATTACAGATATGTGACTTTTATAAAACGCGCATAAGATATGCCTAATTGAGATTTTCAGAGGAATGTGGCGATGTGAAGGTTTTTGAGCAGAATGTGAGTACACAATTTGGAATATGAGATTTTTCTGGAAAATGTGAGGTGCACAAAATCCTCACATTCTGCACAAAAACCATCACAACGCCACATTCCTCTGAAAATCTCAATTAGGCATATCTTATGCGCGCTTTATAAACACCTATTTGTAATTACATCAGCTAACAACTGACTAGCAATCCCAAATATAGACGCTAGCGCAGAAAACCACCTTTCTGCATTAGGTTTTATTATTATCGACGATATTACCGACAGAAGTTGAGATTGTTGGAGATATTGTCAAGTAAAAATCGGAGCACTTTGTCAGCGATAATTTTTACATTACACAAATAAATTTAGCTTATGCTTAGAGAAAGCAATAAGTAAAAAATATACAGATGTAGCTTAACTCATGATGATGTCCTTGTCACGTTTATTAAAAATACTCACCTCTGCAAGTTATATTTCCAGGATTTGTCACGCATATTAGCTCCTTCAGAGTTTCTTCAACTTCGTCTGCTAGTCTATAATTCGAAGTTGACCTGTAGGTAAAAATCAATGGTCGTTTGGTGGCTAATGGGTCATTTCCGCTATTACCAGGATGATAATTGAGTATTCATATTCGGGTTCTGTTCTACCCGAATACCCGACTAACAATGTCAAATCCGAATTTACTTCCAGTTTAACAGACTTCGACTTGCTCCGTTTGTCAAGCAACTTAAAAACTTGGCGCTTGAGCTCGAGAGGAAGACCGTTAAGAGACAACATTGTATAATATAAAATGAGAATTAGTGCGTTTTGGGGACCGGTCAAGGATTTTTCTACGTTTTTAAAAGCATGGAATTACGGGCTGTCTTTTCAAAAGCAGCTGAAAATCTTCACAATATTGTGCTAGTAAGATTTCTATATAATTTTTCTTTTGTAGTTTTCAGTATAATAAAAAATTTAGTTTGAGTTGCACCTATTTTTGTAGTCAAGGGTCAATTGCTACATGCCAGTGACCATTTAGATTTCAATAGTATTTTGCTTTTTTTCTGAATAATGAAAACTTCGTCTGAGTCGACAGCCGCAGTTCAAAACAGATTTCTACAAATTTTTCTCTTATAGTTTTCTGTATAATGAAAAATTTAGTTTGAGTTGGACCTATTTTTTGTAGTAAAGGGTCAATAGCTAGATGCCAGTGACCATTTAAATTTCAATAATATTTTGCTTTTTTCTAAATAATGAAAACTTAGTTTGAGTCGACAGCTGCAGTTCAAAACAAATTTCTACAATATTTTTCTTTTGTACCTTTCTGAATAATTAAATTTTAGTTTGAGTCGATAGCAGCAGTTCAAAACAGATTTCTATATAATTTTTCTTTTGTAGTCTTCTGTATAATGAAAAATTTAGTTTGAGTTGGACCTACTTCTGTAGTAAAGTATCAATAACTAGATGCCAGTGACCATTTAAATTTCAATAATATTTTGTTTTTTCTGAATAATGAAAACTTAGTTTGAGTCGACAGCTGCAGTTCAAAACAGATTTCTATATTTTGCTTTTGTACCTTTCTGAATAATGAAAACTTAGTTTTAGTCGACAGCAGCAGTTTAAAATAGATTTCTATAATATTTTGCTTCTGTACCTTTTTGAATAATGAAAACATAGCTTGAGCGACAGCTACAGTTCAAAACAGATTTCTATAATATTTTGCTTCTGTACCTTTTTGAATAATGATTACTTAGCTTGAGTCGCCAGAGCGAACAGTTTATCGCACTAATAAAACCGTGTTATAGTATGTGCGTATATGCCGCCTAGTGATTAGTCAGTTCAATGTTATTATCTTAATTCTGATGGCCTTACTGAAATCGGCACCCTGAACCTGATGGACTCATGTGACCTAGGGAGAAATTTGACGTTCTGCGCCCGCATAGGGCCCGAATTCGGCGCTACACGCCAATGCTTTGGGGATGACCCTCTCAAGTTCGGCGATTCGCGCCTCTATATTTTAATGTGTAGAGTACTTTAACGTGTAACGCTCAAAGTTCGGCCCTTCGCGCTTTCGCTTCAAGATTGGTGCTTCGCGCCTATACTTTAAGGTGTAACGTGCTTAAATGTGTAGTACGGCTCCGTTGTAGGCGCTTCGCGCCTACAATCTCAGAGTCTCTATGCTTAAGCATGTGCTATATGCTTAAGCACGGAGACTCTCAAGGGTCCGGCTTTACTGCTTCTGGGGCTCCAAACCCCCAGACTCACCACGTCCATGTATGGCCATTCTGCCCTGCATGTTAAAAAGAACATAAGAAAAATCAGACTATCGTTTCACAACAATTTCAAATCAAGATTTGATTATCTTGATCAGACAAAAGCCAACCATTTGTTGGCAAAATTTGTCAAAATTTTGACTCGTCTTTAAGGAACGCCACTTCCCACGTTTAATCTGAACACTTATTTTGCTTTTAGAAAATTGTCAAAAGTTTTTTCTACCGTTCAGCAAATGAATCAAACCAACCTAATGTTCCACCGAGTTAAAACTTTTTGCTTCTTCGTTATCAAAATATAAATCACATTTCTGAATATTGCGAAGTAATTAAGTCCGAACTCCGGATGTTCGAATTAAAATGTTGCTCACCGAAGCTTTATTGGTGCTTACTTCATTAATCTTTTCTCGTCTCCAGTTCAAGACCACAAAATTTATGATATATAATACCATAAGAATAATTGTTATCGTAGCCAACACAGATGCGATATCATTTAACTAGAACATGGAATCAGCGCGTGATTCAATCAGAGGTAGCGAAAGGAGCAGGGCACCATACATAGGCAGCACCAAAATTCTGGGGGGATGGAAGATTTTTCAAAGGTCAATAAATGGTCTTAAAAATGATTGTATGCGAAAAAACACCATTTTTCAACGTTTCTCATTGAGCACTATCCATTGGCATCAAAAAATTGCGAAAAAAACAAAAAATTCAAAAATTGAATTCTGGGGGAAGGGTATTTTGGTTTCTGGGGGATATTCGGCCTTCTGGGGTGCATACCCCCACGCTCAGGTGTGCAGGGCACGTATCGGTTTCTTTTCAATTAGAAGTTGCAATTTAATGGCAGAATAAAAGCGACTTTGAATGGGTAAGGAATGGGCCAAATCTGATACGTGAAACAAGGATAGCTTTCATGGCTTTTAAACATTTTTTTAGCTAAGATACGAAGTTGCGCTACATAAAGTAAAATTCTCCCCAGCATCGGCCTACCTCAAATTCCAATACGCATTTTAAAAACTCTCCATCATTAAAGATGTTATGCAAACAAATTTAACGAAATTGTAGGGAAGTTTGGGATATGAGGGAGACCCAATCGATGATTAATTTTTATTTTAAATAAGCCTCTATGTAAAAACCCGCCCAAATTATTTGTGCATCCTACCTACCTCAGTGCACTGCAAATCACATTGCAATATTCAAACCAGATCGAAAATGAACGTAAGTACAGAGTGAGCGATCAGAGCGATTTAGACCTCCGGAAGGAGAATACAAAAATTTTCAGGAAAAAGTGTATTTAAGGTCAAAAACTGACGAAATCAGAAAACTTGCAAAAACTGATTGAAGTAGGTAAATAAGGTCTAGATTAGCTATCACATTAGTTATTCAAGTAATACTTAGGTTAAAAAATCTCTACAGCTTACCTGCCAGATGGGCACGCTCCAGAGTGAGAAAAAGTTGATGTTTTATATGAGAAATTTACAAAACACGAATTTACTTATAAAGCTCATTAAATCCGTAGACTTCGGCTGTCGTTATTCATGGTAAATCACGTGTTAATTAAATCTTAATTTCGTTTCTTTTGATAATCTACCTAGATAGTTTAAAAAGAATGAGTTTTGATCTCCAGCTGCTTCCTAAGCAGGAAAAAGTTTTTATCTCCCTCACATCTGCCTTGGCTGTGTACTGAAAATCCTAGATTTACGAGCCTCATTGCTTTCGGAACCTGGAATTAGAGACCTAAATTTCAGCTCTAATCTCAGGCTAATGATTAGTTAATGTTGAATATTTGGGCGAAAATTCATATCGTTACGATCATGTTTCAAACGAGTGATCACCACAGATGCCATGCATGGCCGTTCTGGGGTCAGCCGGTCTGTGAGGGGGTCAGCCGCAATTTCTGAGCCAAAATGGCTTATAAATAGGCATGCATGCTGAAATATCATTAAAACAACGTTATTACTTAATTTCTGGTCAATTTAAGTATTTTTGAGCAAAATGTTTAATGTTCATCCATTTTTGGCCTTCACTTTGCCTCAAATTTCCCAAAAATTTTTATTTTTTGATTCTAGGGGTCTATGGCGTTCGAAAGAGACGAGAATGACAATTTTTCGAGGGAAACAAGACAAATTAAAATTGGGTAAAAATGATTGGAAATCATACAGAAAAGTACTTGAAATTGATCAGAAATGTCGACTGGTGTAGTTGGTTATCAACATAACAAATTAATGTTTAGTGGCATTATAGCCCATTAATCTGATCCTCCTTACTCAAAGCTTTCCCTTTTTTTCTAGCCCATCATACCTGATATGTGGCTTCTACATATGGTCATAAGTGTTGTTGTAGCCTCGAAAACTTTCATACCTTTACAAGTTAGCCAATTATATAAAGAATCAATTGTTAATAAAGTGTTTTGCACATAAAATCGATGAAACCTAAAACATCAATAGTAATGCTGCTAAGAATACGGAACTTCAGAATTGACTCACAGATCTGATTTTATTTTAAATAGGCATTGATGAATTAGTAATTTCGGAGTTTTGTAGGTGCATCAATTATAGTTCAATTTTTATCAAAATTCTTTTGGGCTCTCTAAATCTAACTAATTCATACATAAATACCAGTTTATATTCTGACACCTTTCTGTAATCTCCTAGTATTCAACTTTCATTGGAGAGATTGCGTAGTCCGAAGACAAGACATCTATACGTAAATAGGTACAATATAAGGGAATCACTTACCACTAAGCTTTACAGCTATCGCTAACATAATCTAACATTATTGCTCACAGAGCTGGTACATAACCGACCGACTGCGGCAATGAAACCTAGAAAATGATGTGTAGAGAGAGGTGTAAACTACGAGAAGTTTACGAGGACGTAATTCAAAAATAATGCAATGGTTTACAAAAAAATACTTGCAATAACGCTCACTTGTAGAATGCACAAATTTTTAAAAAATAATAAAGCAGAAATCGATCTGAAAAATCGTAGGGATATTACTGAAATTCTTAGCTTTGAAAACAAAACTCCTAAAAGCACATTTGACGTGCACACGGGAGTTTCCCAATGGCGAATGTGTCACAGTTATAGTTTGTTTCACATTACGATAATTATATATCATATCAATGCTATACCAGACATGCACGCGAGGGGTTTCGGGGTTTTGGACCCCCAGAATGAAAAGAGGGACAAATTTTGTCGGAAAATTGGGGCAAAATGAAGGCCAAAAACGGATGCAACTTGAAAAGTTTCTTCAAAATTGTTTCGAATTGATTAGAAACTATGTATTACATATGTACATCTGATCCTATTTAAGTACATACCTACGATACTATAGCCTGTTCCATTCCAAAAGCCTATTTTTGCTTTATGGCTTATTACTGTAGCAGAATATTTTACGGGTAAGGTTGTTGCGATAGTCTGTTACATAGATGCATCACATGTTAAGCAAAGCAGATTAAACATCGAAAAGATGAGTTTAAAGCAATCAGCTCTTATGAGAAAATAATTGAAAATGCGATTTATACACTGAAAATCTGTTACAGTAGTAAAACTTCAGTAAAAAATGAATCTTTTAGAATGGAACAGACTATAGTTTGCTGAGGAGGCTGCTGGCTGAAGTGGAAAATGGTACAACAGACAGACAAGGCCGATCATTCGAGGCGTCTTAACCACAGGTAGGTGTGGGGAAAGGATTAACCATATGTACATATGTACATGTACAGCATGGGAATTCTGGGGGTCAGGCCAAAAACATTAAAAAAATGCCTTTTCAGGCCAAAAACCAATAGGTGCACACGTTTAAGACACTCTTATTTACCGTTCCAGACAGTGCTCTTTCTTTCTAAACCACAAAAACAAAGAATTTCGATGAAGTATGAAAATAATCGAGTAATTGAACAAAATATAGTCGACAAATGTGTGTGTGTGGCGCGAAGCGCCGAAAATTGGTGACTCTTGAGTCAAAAATTAGCTGAAACGCATAAAAAGTCACTGTTCACAATTTTCACGAGAAAGTGACAATTCGGGAGGTCGCAGCCACATAGGATCTTAGGAGGGAGTTTGAGGGGAGGGGTGTTCATACATCGAGAACATTTTCACCCCTGAAAAATTTCTTCACTCCCAGATTCCGCGAGTTTTTCAAAGTTTCCAAAAGTTTCTTGAAAATTCGAAGAAAAGGTGCTGTTTTAAAAAACTTTTTTAGTCATTTGCTCAAAATGTCAAATTATCGGCGTTTTATACTCATGTCTTGAATATATTTTGTCCGATTTGTATGACTTTTTGATATTTTTTGTTTTTATGCTATCCGAAAAACGATGTTTTTGACTTCTATAAACTATTTTTAGGCCCAAAAATGGCACGAAGTAGTATAGAGACCCCCCGCGCATTTCGCAGGTACCACTATGTTATAACGTGTGTAAAAGTCGGCCTATCTTTTGTACACGCAGGTACCACTTTTCTGCAGCTCAAGCAAGGACCGGGAAGTCGAAGGACCGGGAAGTCGAAGGACCGGGAAGACAAAGGACCGGGAAGTCAAATTTATATATACTCGCTCCTTTTGTGCTCAAGTTCAATTGCACAATGTGTCTGAGCAAGGACCGGGAAGTCATATTTATAAGTTTTCAGCAGCAGCAGATAGCCTAGTAGTTATGCGTGGGACCCTGGCGGCAACGCTATAAGATAGGCAATGGTTAAGCATATACAATGGTTAAGCATAGGCAATGGTTAAGGATAGGCAGTGCTTAAGGATATACAATGGTTAAGGAAAAGACATAGTTGAGGAGTGGGAGGGGTCAAAATTGGCACAGTGCCAGCTTAGGCTTAAGATTAAATTAGGATTAAACTAAGACTAAACCTGAACTAAGTGTAAAGTAAACCTAGCTGAGCTAGGTGTAAACAATGTGTATAGTACTTCTGGGCCACTCCTTTTGACCGCAGTGCCTCAGCGGGAGAAGGGGGGAGTCCCCCTAAAAGTAGCAGGGGTCCGCTCTTGCTACCCCTGCCACTCAGTCTTAAATATGCTAGACACGCTTGAAATGCATTTTAACGATAGTTTTGCCAAACTCGAAAGGAACTGGCATATCTTGGTCGGTTTTAACATTAATTTCAATAGTATTAAATGATTTTGTGAGCACTGGTATATAGTGTGGACTAATATAGGCGTGGTTTATTATATCCATATAGGTTCCTCCGATATTTATCACCTGCAGAAGCGGGGCAAAAACATTACCAACGATTTGAGGTTCGACTATATCACAATATACATAAAAATTGTGCATTCCGCCTAGCATATCGGGAGAATGGTGGGCAGCTATTGTCAATTCTTGCGCTATCTTATAATTTATGCTTGAGAGTTGGTCTTCTAGAAATCCCAGCATGTACATTTAATGTTTGGTTAATTTTAGGCTCTGAATACGTTCAGTGTTGAGTTTTAGATGACAGCATTTTTTACTATCATCATATTGTAAGCTTATATGTTGAGTATAGTCAAATTTTTCAATTCGTGCTGACCATTTTTATTCCCTCAGTAATTGTTTTCACAAGATCGTGTATATTCAAGTATCTGGCGCGAGGAATAAGCATTTTTATTCGGACATTATTTTTAAAATCATAATATTGAATCATGTTCTGATCTTCGGATATATTATTCCAAGTGTTTGCATAGATTATTTCGGCTAGCCCTACTTCCCAATCCCCATTGAGCATTATGTGTCTAGGCAGCTTTGTAATGAAGGTAGAGGCGGTATTTGATTCTTGAGAATCGCTCAGAAGCGTCATGTAAAACTGTTTAGGATCCATGTTTGTTGTTTTTTTCACATTTTCTCCAAGTATTTATAGATTTTTGGTGTTTGCATAGACTTAACAACTCTTTTGAACGAAACTCCTTTTGCTCAAAAATGCAGAAAATAGATGCACATATGGCCGCATGATGTAGAGAAAAGACCCTGAACCCTCATATTATTGTACGTGTACGATGTTGCATTTTTCTCAATATATTCTTTGAGCTCAACAAGGGGTTTCTGACCATAACTGTCAAAAAAATCACAATGCGATCTACGATTAAAGTACATGGCCACCCAGTGTGACCTTGGTTCATTGCTGAAATCCAAATTGGCTATTACCGCAGCGGGGAAGCGGGGTATAGGCGGAAGGCGATCAATAGGGAAGACGCCTAGCAAAATTTTATTCACAGCAGGATCTGCTTCTACAATGTGTAGTACTTCAAGTGTGTTCATTGCTAAGCATTAAAATCGTGAAAAGTGTTGCGGTTTTTATCAATCTATAATATTAATTTCGAGTTGTGTGTAAGTGTGTGTGTGTCTGTGAGGCAAAAAAGTTTTTACTGGATAATTTTGTGATACTTATATTTTCACTCAATGGGGATTCTCGAGCGCTAATTACAATTTTCTGATTAAAATGGCTCGATCGGACTCCTGAAACCCGGAAACTACGGCTTTATGTAAAAGGTTTTCGTAGCTCTAGCCGCTTATGCAATTGCCGCAGGGTAAAATTTTAAAGCCACTCTAGATCAACTTTTTATGCGCTATCGACTGGTGTAAACCACTTTACACTACAGTGTAAATTGATGTGATGCCATAAGAAAAACGTGATTCACAAGTGTATTTTATCAAATATCTCAAATCGCAGCGGATAAATTTTTTCAAAGTTTTCACCAATTATTGGATATCTTATGACTGACCTTACTGTAGAATTTGAAGAGAATTCACGGATTGGTTTCTGAGATACGGGAGCCCAAAGAAACTCTATGCATAGCGTAAAATTTAGGTTTTTGTCTTTTTGCAGAAGCACAGATTGACTGTTGCAACCAAAATTTGGCTTTTGGGGTTTCTGGGACCGCTGATTCCATATTCGCTACTTTAAATATACGATCCGGCATCATAAAACATGTATGAGACGGGCTGAAACGAAATCACGTACGGGTACTTATAAACATGATTAATCACTGAAAAAGAGCTTGCACCAAGTCAAAATTTTTGACCTTGTAAACCAGCGCGCGTGAAATTTAATGCGAAGCAATCGAAAGCAGCAAACATGCGGCTTTCGAAAGAAAGAAGCAAACATGCGGCTTTCGAAAATACAAATCCAAATGTTTTTGCTTCTAGCGGCTAATTTATTATGCAACTTTTTGCATTTGTTTACAATGAGGGCAAAGTTGAACATTGTACAAAGTTGAACCCGACGCTATAAGATAGGACGTGATACAACATACTAAATGCTATACAATAGGACGTGATGTAAAATACCCCATGCTATACAATAGGACGTGATATAACATGCCCCATGCTATAAGATAGGACGTGATATAACATACCCACCAAAAAAATTTTCAAACACCCCAAAACATCAAAAATATGGTTTTGACCAAAAAAATTTTCAAACCTCCAAAAACATCAAAAGTATGGTTTTGGACCAAAAAAGTTTTTTTGATATTTCAAAACGTTAAAAATATGCTTATGATCAAACAAAATTTTTAAAAATCCCAAACCATCTAATGGTATAATTTCCAGAACATCCCAGAACATCAAAAATATGATTTAGGATAAAGAATTCTCAGAACCATTCTATAACGTCAGAAATATGGATTTAATCAAAGAAATGGTTGACAAAAGACAGTTTTAAAAAATTTAAAAAATACGATATGTTTTTACCAACAATTTTTTAGAAATATTCCAAAAACATCAAAAGTCCCGAAAAATAAAAAAATACAAGAGACATCTCAATCCCATACAGCTATCAGGCCTAAGTTCAGCCAGGGCAACGCCGGGCAGCTCAGCTAGATATAAAAAATATGAAAACCGCTCGCTGATCCATTGCAGAGTCATTCAATTTTTATACTAATTGCAGGTTAAGATATTATTTGTTTACAAACACTCTAGCAGATGGGGCAGCGAAGCGCCCCATTTGCTAGTCATTA